>VWYK01076719.1:0-25728 GCA_013399775.1 Semnornis frantzii
AAAAATGATTTCCCTGGATAACTTCCTTTCTTAAAATCACCCCCCCATACTGGTTAAGTCATGCTTAATGATTATGGTGTTATTTCCCAACCCTTGATGAACAGAAACACAAGCACAGGGCTGACCCACTCAAATTAAAAAGCAGCTGTGATAATAACAAACTGTTCATTTCTCAGCATCTATAACAATTCCAAAATGTAAGCATGACTACTTGTCTTGAAATTATGAAAAGGTACTGTTGTCCAAGTAATACACAGAGCCTACGATTAACTCACAAAGCAATACTAATAATGAATTAATGGAATCCTGTAAGAAAGGAATGTACAGTCAAATCTGCTTTCTGACAAAATTAAAAATGCTGTTTCACAACTGACAACCCCAAAAGTTTAAAAAAAAACCAAAAAACAAGAAATTAACAACAATAAGTTGACCTGCTGAGTCAAAAGACAGAAAGGCACTTTGGAAGAAAGAATAAGGACATAAAAAAAAAAATTAAAAAAAAAAATAATTATGCATTGAGTTTTGAGAAGAGTATGTATACATGCTTCCAATCCATTATTTTCTTGAAAACATGGAAGCTGTTTCATACATCTTTGTAGTTTATTCTCCTTTAAAGGGAAATAACTGTGTTAGGAATTCATTAACAGCTATGTGGACTTGGGCAGATGTTCAACTTGCTTTTTTAAAGCCTGAAAGAGCAAAGTTGAAAACACGTCAATAACTGATGTCAGAGCATACTACATTAGGTAGTTCTGTCACTTAAGATGGCAAGAAGAACAACTGAAGAGTCAGTTGTTTTACCAAAATACGTGAAATACATTAACCCAACAGGTACAAATTATAAACTCATCTGAAAGCACCTGACTTGCAAAGAACAGGCTGCCTACAGAATCACAGAACTACAGAACTGCCTTGGTTGGTAAGAGACCTTTGAGAATACCAAGTCCAACCATTAACTCTACCAAGTCTGGTACTAAACCATGTCCCTCAGTACCACATACCTGCATCTTTGATACACCTCCAGGGTACACCTCTCTGGGGAGCCTGTTCCAGTCTTTGAAAAATCTTTCAGGCAACAAGTTTCTTTCAATACACAGTCTAAACCTTCCCTGGTATGACCTGAGTTCATTTCCTCCTACTGGTAGTTCAGTGAGAGAAAAGACCAACACTCACCTCACTACAACCTTCTTTCAGGGAACTGCGGAGAGTGAGGTTTCCCCTAAGCCTCCTTTTCTCCAGACTAAACATTCCTCATGAGACCTGTTCTCTGGGCCCTTCACCAGCTTCATGCCCATCTCAGATCCCACTCCGGCACTTCAATGTCACTCTTGTAGAGAGAGCCTCAAAACTGAACGCAGTACTCAAGGTATGGCCCCACCAGTGCTGAACTCAAATCATCTATTGCAAAGTATTGCAGTTATTCACCTCTGGTTTAAAAACATACATCATAAAGATAGATAAAATTACCAATACATCGGTCCCTATATTATAGGATGCTCAAAACATCTTTATTCACGTTTTTAATGCAAAAGATCTCTAAGTTTGAAATTATTCATGAAGACACAAGAGTATAAGTCCCATGAAGATCTCACTAAGACTGATTTTTTTATTTCAAACTCTCAATCCTTTAAAAGCAAGTTTTATAATTACAGATAAAAGACTAATCCCATTATCTGAAGGCATTTTTTTGTCCATTTGATTATAGGGAATGAGCAGAAAGTAATTTTTGTACTGCAATTAGCTGAAACTGCTAATTATGACTAAATAATTGGATAATTTTCAACTCTGGAAACCTGGGTATACCTTCCTTGTTATTTTGAAGTCTGGTTAACAAGACAACCTGTCCTGATGTCTCAAGTACTCCACCTTTCTCACAAACCTCCTGACAATTCTCTCAAAAAATGTCAGGTGTTAACCTTAGCTGTACACAGAATGTGTACTGCTAAAACATCATCTCTGTAAAGAAAGTAGTGAATGCCTCTTGCTGCAGACAAATTAATACTTTATGTTTTAATGTATAATTACACAAACATTAACAGGTGAAGTTTGCTTGCTAGTGTTACATTTGTTTGGGTTTTACCTTCATGTGTTCTCTTGCTTGATTAATTCAGTCATCTGCCATGTACCATACTGTGCTGGTTTGAGCTAACTGGAATATTTTAATAGTGATAATTATGCTACAGGCTGTGAAGGAAAACAATGGTGATGTCTACTTCACTCATAGGCTTGCTGTAATGTTTAGGTATAAGAAAACCAAAACAAAGAAGATAAGAGTCTCTCGAGCTGGCAGTCTGGGTCACAAGGCACTTGGGTCTTGGGCTAGCAGCTTCTCGGGCACAGCATCTTGGGCTAGCAGCTCTGGTTTCTCCTCTCTGTTGAATAACTTCACTAACTGCTTTCCTTCTAATCCCCCCTTCGGCTGATTCTCCAAAACCTTGGGGTAAGGTGTAGGGGTGGGGAGAAGGTGGAAGGGTGGTTGGGAGCCCCTCCTGGGGTCTCTGATTTCTGGGAGGGGAGCTGTGTGTCTGTATTACCTTGTATATTTCTGTAAATATTTCTGTATATAGCGTATATATTTGCTTGTATATTGTGCTGAGCTGTAAATATCGCTTCAACTCTTAACTTCCAGCTCCGGCTGAGGTCTAGTCTGGGTCATTTTACAAGTGCGTGTGTGTGTGTGGGGGGGGGAACTCCCAAACCGTCACACATACCTAATCTCATGTACCTTACAACATCAACTTCCTTCTAGTCAAGGACATCTGTTTTCTTAATTTTTTACATCCCTTTACCCACTTTCAAAGAAGGCACACCATAGCTTACTCACCTATTCCTTATGAGACGGACAGAGAGGGTGGGAGCATTACTGTGCCTCGTTGTGCTAGCAAGCAAGCCACCAGAACAAGCCACTGTTCATCTCTCGGGATAGCTCAGTCATGGAACTCATGTCTAGCTCCATTCACTCAGCTTCCCTTTTCACAAAAAATACAAGGATTTAAAATCTTTTGGACCTCTGCCCTCCTTACCAAATTTGATGAAACTATTTGAAAGACTTGAAGTCTGAGGAATGACGGAAAACAAAACTATCAACAGTGTAAATTATGGTCCCAAAATGCTATTAGGGATACCAGTGTAAATTTCACAAACCGGCTGCAGACAAAAGTCTTCCAGAGAATCCCAGCGATCCAATAAAATTATCCTCTCAGCACTACATTAAATTGCTAGCACTGAAGTCCTATCACTACTTGAAAAAGACAATCTTATAGTACTGACTTAACAAGAATCATTTTATTATGCTGAAATTAGGGAACAGGTCATTTTCCACTTGGATGCAAAGCCACCTGTAAGACTACTGCAATAAAAGCTCCTGAAATTTGCAAGGCTTTAGTCACAAGAATTGCATTTCAAAGCCTGAATATTAGGAACACCACCCATAAACAAATAAAAAAACATCACACTGATCAAACAGAGAGCACTGTAAGGAAAAAAAAAAATGCAGATGAGGAGGGCTCCTTTTTTTCTAAAAAGAAAAAAAAACCCACAAAAAAAATCCCAAACCACAATCAAAACACACTTAAGTTATATTAAAATGGAAGTCTTCAAATGTCTCAAACGGGCTTGCTCGCTGGACCACGTAAAAACCTCTTACTTTACATGCAACAAGTTGGATGCTTCATGAAAAAAAACAAAAACAGTCCCTCCTTCATGAGACCCCAGGAATGTCATTTCACCTCCACAAAAAAAATAAATAGATCACAATTCACGACTCCAATCAGAAAGAACTCTAAATATCTGAAAGGATGCACTTTTGTTTTCTTTCAGCCAATACAGAAATAGCTGCATTCACTAAATATCTTACATTTGAACTCCATTAGACTGGCACAAAAATAAATTTCAAAAGCCATTACAATCTCAGTGAAATTTAGTTTCCATCTGGTTGAATAGAAATGTCTAGTACGATCTTTTTCTGTTCATATTCCCCTCTACTCATGCTCCTGCTGCAATATTAAAAANTTAGTACTAAAAAATGACATATATACTCATCTAAAAATCTGGTAATGCTACCACTGAACACAAAATGTCAAACTTGGAGGCCTTGCCTACAAATCATCAAATACATATCATTGTAAGATTTCTAAAGAAGCAAACAAAGTTAAGCTGAGTAATTACCAAGTTACACAATAGGAATTCAAGACTCTTACTGAGCAGTGTATATATTTCTCAGAATTAAAGAAAAAGTGTTTTGCAGAAAACTCTACTACAAGGTTTTAAACAAGCTGGTGTTAAGAATATTAGCAGCGACACTGAGTTAATGAAAATAACAAACATAATGATGGCTCTTCAAAATTACCATTTCATTCATCTAACTGCACCAAGTACAATGTCAGCTTCTGTTTACATGAAACTACACACTACAGCCTCAAAGTTATGGATGCTGTGTCCTGACAATAGCCTGTTTTTTCTTTAAAAGACTGATCATTTACAATTTTATTAGTATTTCTGACAGAACTCAGTTATTAGAATACTAAATTCTGGTCTTAATATCTCCCTAAAATCCACTAATTACTTTCATTTTCGTTCTCTTGAGTTTTCTAATATCTGCAAACTGACTCAAAACTTCCTTTATAGGCAAGTAACTGCTTACTGCCTAACAACCCCTTCAGACACCAGAAACAGGCAAGAGTAAGGAATTTGGCAGGTTCATTACCCTGCATACTGATCTCTACAGAAAAAATGCCTGTACAAAACATAGCGACTATAAAACAGAGAGTTTAATATCAAGAGTTAAAACTCCAAGCAAGCAAAAGGCTCAATTTAGACACCAAGCCATCATTAGGTGGGGATGAATATCATACAGGCATTCTGAAAAGTTAATGAGGTGGATTAATAAAGAATTTATTTTATGGTGCACCAATTTAAAAATTAAGAACTGTCCTTTAATTATTTTAATTCATAGTGTAGTCTCAACACCTCTTCATCTGAAAAGCAAATCGGTATTTTATGAATTTAATTTTATTTAGTCCTTGTTTTTCAGACTCGAATTTCACTGGTCCGATCTTGATTAATCAGCCTCGAGACCCAGTTGTACGAACGCCTGCCTGCCTACTACTTTTAAGTTCATTAACAGTTAAAGAAGTACTCTCACCCTCGGAGCGTGTTTTTCTGCCCACACTCACGCACGTCTGACAGAACCGAGGCCTGGAGGTGCCTTGGCCTCCAGAGCACTCCCGAAACGCCATAAACCAGGCGCTCCAACACCCAGCATATCCAAATTAGCGAGTAAAAAGCGGAAACCCTCTCCCTCGCTCGTTTAGCGAGACCGGGAGAGCTTGCGTCTTCTTAGAAGTTAGCTCCGCACACAGCGGCGAGGGCCTGGAGTCGGAATGCGCATTTCCCAGGAGGCTCCGGCGAGGTCTGATACCTTAGAGAAAAGGCTTTACTACGTTCCGGCTCCGCCGGGGCCCACCTAGCCCTCCGCCGGACCCGCGCCCTCGCAGCCCTCCACAGCGGCCGCCTTGGCGCCCCGCACCTCCCGCCACCCAGGACATGGGAAAAACGAGCAGCTCCCTCCCGATACTCCCCAGGCCCTAGCTCCCGCTGGGCCCCCAGCGGTGGGAGCAACATAGCTCTCCCCGGGTTCCACGCACGCGGCCTCTCGCAGCCGTCACCAGCGTTAGGCCCCGCGCAGGCCACCAGCCCCTCACCGTTCTGGTAGCGAGACGCGCCGCTCTGAGGGACCGCGGCCTCCCGTGTGGCGCCGGGCCCGTCCGGGTAAACGGCGGCGCCGGCACTACCGGCGGGCCGCGGCGGCAGGCCGGCGGGCGCAGACATGGCTTTTCGCAGTGCTTCCTCAGTCCGACCGGTTCCTCTTCCTCCTTCTCCGCCCCGACCGCAGCCGGGTTTCCAGAGGGTCGCCAGCTAGGCGTGAGCCGGGAGGCCGTGGCCGCCCCTCGGGCGCGGGGAGGGCGGGAGCACGCAGGCGGACTCGAACGCCGCTCCTGCCGCTGCCCACAGCGCCCACTGGCGGCGCCTCCGTGACACCGTCCTTGCTCCGCCTCCCGCAGCTGCTGGGGTAGCCAGGGGAGACAGAGTGGCAGAGTTGTAGAGTCGGTAAGGTTGTAAAAACCTTCCGAGATCACGGAGTCCAACCGTTAGACCAACACCAACCTGCCCATTAAACCATGTTCCGAAGTGCCATGTCTACACGGTTTTTGAACACCTCGAGGGATGGTGACTCACCACCTCAACACTCTTGAAGGAAAGAATTTTTTCCTAGTATCCATTCTAAGCCTCTCCTGGTGCAGCTTGAGCCCGTATCTTCTTGTCCTATCACTTCTTACTAGGGAGAAGAGACAGACCCCAGCCTCACTTGAGCCTCTTTTCGGGGAGCCGTAGAGACCAATGAGGTTTCTTCTCAGCCTCCAGACTAAATAACCCCAGAAGCCCTCAGCTTCTCCTCACAATACCTTTCTCCAGGCTCTTCACCAGATTCGTTGCACATCTCTGGACATGCTCCAGCACCTCAATGCCGTTCTTGTACAGAGGCCCCCAAAACTGAACCCAGGTGTGGCCCTACCAGTGCTGAGTACAGGGGGCCAATCACTTTCCTGGTCCACCTTGTTGCTGGTACAGGTCAGGATGCCATTGGCCGTCTTGGCCACCTGGGGGCACTGCCAGCTATCGATCGCCACTGCCTCGGCGCACAGACCGGGACGTATGCTATGCAGACACCTCCTGGTTGACGCTTTTCTGTCTGTGTAGGTACTAGGCGCTGTCTAAGGAATACATGTGCCCGGGAATACACAGAGGTAATGTGTGTGCTCTGCGCGGGGGGAAATGTGTCACGAGGTGAAGTGCCGTGAAGTGACAACTTTCCCTCTGTAATTATTCCACATACAGGCAGAAGAGCCTTAGTGAGGCAGGGTGAGCTCAGGCAAGGCTTTCCTGTCTGCACTAGGAGTGCATACTGTGTATTCCCTCTCTCTCTAATGTGCATACACTGTCTATACACAGAACGGCCTTGACAAGGAAGAGTGAGGCGAGATAAGGCAACGTTTCTCACTCTTCAATTTACCATCTCCTGCAGTCAATCACAGTTAAATCATATTAATTTTGGCTGTTTATGTGTCCGTCCCTACTACATCATGTCATTCGCTCAGACACTATCCAAGACTGAATTGATTGCTCAGATTTTTTTATTAATTATGTGCAGAAGTTGAAGGCACAATAGTGTATACTGCTGATCATATTGTCAAGTCTAAGTCAAATCACACTGAGTCACCTTCAGTTGTTACGTGTATTTGATCAGATCCTTCCTTGTCCGTATGCTGCTTTTTCTACTAGTTATTATGCATGTATATCATTAAATACTTTTAAATTTCTTTGTTACTGTTACTATGAAACTTGCAGACCATCTTTAAATATTGGATAAACTGACTGTATATTAAATTTTCTCAGCCTTCAAACCCTACAATACTATATAGAGGTTTCTTGAACCATTCTTTATTAGCTTTCTTATTAGACTGTAGGCCCATATCTGAAAGAAATAGTTTCCTCCCCATGTCCTCATAAAGCTTAAAATGAAGCAAAGTTCAGGTGAGCCATTTAAAAAAAACAATGATCAATGATCACCTTAAGATACTGAGAGACTGGGTGACATGGGAATGGTATGATATTGTCACAGCTGAAGGACTTTAACAGGGGTTACACAAGCATATCAAGAGTCAGATTGTCATCCAGCTTTGGTGCAAGTGCCCTCATCAAAGTATCTTCTGGGGCTATTGTGATAGAGTGTCCTGGGTTCAGCTAGGATAAGGACATAGGATTAACAAATTCTGCTGTTAAAGCCTACCTTCCTTCTTTGCAATCCATTCTCCATCCCACACAAAGTACTTGTGTGAAAATAATACATGACAGCAAAATAATTCAGAAATATGGACAACCAGTTGGTTTTCAGTTTTGGTGCTGTTTTAGAAGGTGTATAACTGTTTCCTTGTGCTACAACAATATTTTGTCACAGCATGCAACATATGTAAATTTCTGCTTCAACAAGGGTTTTTCCTTTCCACAGTTCTGTTTCCCTAACTCTTTGTACTGTGAGACCATGAGTATATCCTGTATCAAAACCTGTCAAAATTATGCATCTATTTATGGTCAAGCTGAAAGCAGGAAGAGGCAACTGGGAACTTTCCCATTGTTCTGAATGCTTTTACAAAACCTTTTAAATGGCTTAATTAATTATTTTCTACAAACAATGATTACACTGTGGTTAAACTCTTTCTTTCGTGGGAAGTCAAAATGTGCTGGCAGCCAAAAAAACCCAAGCCCCTAATGGAAATCCACTGTAAACTCAATTCCATTAATGTGTTTTTTCTCATTTATAATGAATCTGAATGCATCAGGAAGGAATGAGTATTAATGTCTGCTGTTTATGAGATCGTGCAACAAACACTACAGGAGCTTGCTCACCTAGGCCATAATGCCCATAACAAGCTTACAGAAGTAACACATTCTTTGGCCAATTGGTGAGACTTAATTACCAATAGAGTTGTTCTGACCTTTGGTGCTGGAACTTTTGCAGTAACATGGAAAGTTCCCCCTGCAATAAATCATCATAAACTGAGTTAGAAATGACTTTGAGCTCTAACATAACTAAGCCAAGTCTTTTCCACTTTGCCATACATTGCAGAAGGAGAAAGCCAATTTGAGGTGTTTTTACAATCTCCATCAACAAAATATGTCTGGGGGGTCACCCTAACCCACTGATACATTTCCAACCTTTTTCCTGCCTTTTGGTTTTTTTTTTTTTTTCCCCAGGAATTGGGCCACTTCAATGCAAAATAATAAATCTTTCCATTTTCACAATCAGAAGTCCCAAACTGTGTTTGGCTAAGTTGTTAGCAGCCAGCATAGTGTGATTGCTTTCCAGAATGGAAAAGGCAAATGATGAGTATTCTTGGGTGACCAGCAGAAATCCCTGAATACACTGGGTGAGATCTGTGCTTTGTAGCTGACTAATTAGAAGAAGAGGCCCCAGGGCTGTCATGCCCCAGTTTGAATAAAAACATTTCAAAGTTCTGAAACCTACCAGAGAAAAAGAAATCAACTGTGGTGCAGCTCAGCTTTCTTATGGATTTACCTTCCATGTAACTTATTTATCATCTGACTCCAGAGGAATTTTGTGTCTCTATAATGAGCAGGGCTTCTGTTTGTCCACATGAAACATTTGGCACATATTCAGGCTGAGTATATGAGACTGAGTTGTGCTTAATTGTTGTGATTTCTTTTCTTTCCCTGTCTTTTTTTTTTTTCTATTTATACCTGTAATGTGAAAAGCTCAAAAAAGAGAAGGATCAACCTGGCTGTAGTTTCACCAGCTTTAAGGAAAACCTTATGCACATTCTATACAAATACCATCTTTACCAGTGCCTATGAAGATTCTGGAGCCCTCAGTACAAGAAGGACACAGAACTGTTAGAGTGGGTCCAGAGTGGGCCAGGAAGATGATCAGAGGCCTGGAGCACCTTTCCTATGAAGACAGGCTGAAAGAGTTTGGGTCCTTTAGCCTGGAGAAGAAAAGGCTGCAGGGAGACCTTAGAGCAGCCTTCCAGCACTTGAAGGGGCTACAAGATAGCTGGAGAGGGATTTTCAACAAAGGTGTGGAGTGGCAGGACAAGCAGTGACGGCTTCAAACTAGAAGAAGATCTCTTTAGCTTAGACATTAGGAAGAAATCCTTTCCCATAAGGGTAATGAGGCACTGGAAGAGGTTGCACAGACAAGTTGTGGAGGCTTTAAGCCTGGAAGTGTTCAAAGTGAGGCCGGATGGGGCCTTGAGCAACCTGGCCCAGTAGGAAGTGTCCTGCCCATGGCAGGGAGTTTGGAACTAGATGATTTTAAGGCTACTTCCAAACCACATCATTCCATGATTCTAAGATAAAGGGGACTGTCACTGCCACTCCCAACCTAATGGTCGTGATGCAGCCACTTTTGACTAACTTGATATCAACAGCAGTTTAATTATCATCTTAGGGTGGCTCTAAGTGGTGTAAAAGCATGATTTAGTTCTCTGGACCAAGTTGATGAGCTATGCTAAGTGCTGCAGCTGGTAGTTGCTGGATGTATCTGATGATTATGGCCTCTGTGTCTAAGACTGAAAGTCAGAATAGCTGTCCCATTCTGTAACACCTGAAGATGGGTGTCATCTCTTCTCAGTCTAGTCTAGAATTTCTGTTACCCCTCTTCAAATCTGGAAACAAGACATAAATTCCTACTTAAACTGGCACTGCTGATAGGCAATTATGCCTGGTAAAGCCTCTGGAGTATGCAGCACAGATAAACATCTGAATCTGGGCTTGTAATCCTCCTGGGTGGTTTCATCAGCTGAAAACTTCAGTCTTCATTGTGAGTACTTAAAAATCAGCAGGCAAGCTATGACTAAGGAAGAACCTCAGCTATATCCAGAGATCTAAATATTTTCATGAAATTGTGTTCAAAGGGAAGCTCTAGCCACAAGCTTTCATATGACCTTGGAGGACAGCTAAACAAAAGGGAAGGAGTCTGGGGATTTTTTGCAGCTGGTGTGCCACATCCCAGCTGTAGAAGCATAGCGATGCTGTGATCCAAACAGGCTGAGCTTAAGCTCATGAAACCTTTTCAGTTTTCAGCTGTTAAAGTTTTATGTTTTCCAGTAATTTTTATAAGACCTGTAAAACTAATAAACCTCTGAAAGATCTACAACTCTTTGGCAGTTTGGTGTTTTATAGGTTTTCCATTAAGGAGGAACAATGACTCATCTAAACCACCAGAGTTCCCTTCTTCCTTCTGTGGCTCCAGATGTGCCACTTGCCCCCAGAAGCAAAGCCTGACATTACTTGCAAAAGAGAAACGTGCTGCAGACATAGGAGCTTGTGTCTAAAAATAGATTTGCAGGGGTTTTTGTGTGTCTACCTCACTGGTCCCCAATGTATCTTCACATGAGCAGTAAGAAGCCTACAGACCCAATGCAAAAGGCACACTTCTTTCCTTACATTATATGGCTGTGCAGGCTCTGCTGTTTCTGTAGGTCCTGAGGAGCTCAGTCACATGCTAACAATGCTGGCTTCAAAAGCTTTCCCATATGAATGATGGCCATGAGATAGGCTCATGTGAACTGTAGATCAAACTATCAAAAACTAAAAGAGAAGATAATTAAACCACTGAACCACAACTAAAGCTTAAAAGTACCACACTGTGAATTAGCTGCTTAATGCTCTAAACCTTAAGGACTTTGCAGCAACACTTAAAAAAAATCTGGATGTTTGTGTACATTTGAAACAACATAAGAAGATGAAATTTCCTCTCTCCTTATCTGAAGAGACTGCTGCCCTCTGAAACTAATTGGAAAAATCCTCTCTCAAGATGTTTTGGCAATATTTGGGAAGCTTATCACATCGATTAAATATTATGGACTTTTGCTTATTAGGGTTAGATTCTGAACTGTCTGCCTTGCTCTCTTCAGGGGGGCTAAGTCTGAGGAGGCACATGAAGCTGCATGCTGGTAGGAAAAACATTGCTCAAAGGCAGCATCTAGAGTGACATATTCTCCCTGTACAGCCATATAGTTGCAGTACTCCATCAAATACTACTTACGTAAGGTAGGCTTTTTTCACAAGTACCCTTCTTTCCAGCTGAGGGAACCTAGAGAGTGCAGAAGTATAAATTTAATGAACAAAAAAGCTTAAAATTGATTCAAAGAGCATCATAAGCATGAAAAAAATTTAAACTGTTGTGCCCAGCTTCATTTCCAGGCACAAACAAAGTTAAAGCATTCATGGATGAAGACATGTTTACTTAAAATCTTTCCAGACATGAGAACTGCCCATCTAAAACATCCCTTTGTCTGTCCAGTTGTTCTGACAGATTTACCAGGCTACTTTGAGCTTGCTTAACTGTGACTTTTTACCTATCTACAACTTCTTCCCAGAAGTTACACACTAATTTAATTTCATTCTTCATAGTGGGTGAAATTCACCTTATATTTTTAGATCACTGACTTCTGTTGAAGTGGCTACCTGTAACTTCAAATCCACTCCAACAGGAAGCAAAGGAGTGAGCACCTGTGTTTGGCAGACCTTTTGCCAATATTTACTATCTCACGACATAAATCTGTAAAAATAAAAGCCAGTGACTTCCTTTCAGTAATAAAGTGCCTACATCTAAACATTTTTTCTAACATGGAATGCATATTTTCATACATAAAGATCGACTTACTTCTTGTCTGATGCTTTCACTTTCAAAAGAAGCAAAAATGGGTCTCTGCCATCTTATCTTTCAAGTGCAGCTTGTAAAGCATGGTTCCATGTTGTGCTGGAAATAGTGCAGGTGCAGCTCATACCTGCAAAGACAATGGAGAAGTGTTAAGTTTTCCCAAAAACCCAAGTACTACAATCCGCGGTTTATGAGGCAAATTATTTCTTTGTAGATGCTTGCCATGACTGCAGCAACCAAACATTGCTGCTTCTTGCCATAGAGTCATTGATAACAGAATTGTTTTGGTTGGAAAAGACCTTTAAGATCACTGAGCCTAATGATGATCTAACTCTGCCAAGTCTGGTGCTAAAGCATGGCACTCAGCACCATATCTCTGCATGTTTCAACTCTTGCAGGGATGGAGATTCAATTGCTGGGGAGCCTGTTCAGTCTTTGAGAACCCTTTCAGTCACAAAGTTTCTTCTAATACCCAATCTAAACCACGCCTGGTGCAAGTTGAGGCCATTTCCTCTTGTCCCATTACTTGATCTTAGGGAGACTGACACCCACCATGCTACAACTTCCTTACAGGTAGCTGAGAGGCAGCTTTGCTCTTCCTTCTCCTTTGACCTCTGCCTAACTGCTTTCACTGTAACTGGGATCCCAGTTTGGGGCTAGCTCTGGATGTGGATGGATCTTTGCTGTAAAATTATTCACTACTGTTACAAAATATGCAAAATTCATAATCTATATTAATTTTGATATCCAGGCAAAGATTGTTAATAACTATGAAAGTTGTTTATTAACATTAAATCTTGCCAGAAAACTCATGGTTTGGATAGTTATACACACACAGAACAGAGAAAACTAAAACACTTGAAGAAGTAACTAGCAAATGCAAACATTTAGCTAAAAACTGGAAAGAGGTTCTTAGTTTCAGTTATACTGCTTGCCTGCCAGGGGACTTGAGAGCCTCCTTTCTGCTACTAAGAGAGAAAGGCACTATGGAATCTAGTTACAGAATTTCTTAGAGAGAGACTTTCAATATTTACTCATGAAAATTAGCTCCTGACTCGTGGGGCTAGCTACAGCTTCAGACAGTACCCAAACACTTTCAGACAGTTCTGTCGATGTCTTGTCATCTGCTGAGGCTTCTGATTCATCCCAGGCATCACACGATGCTGGAGAAAGGAGGCAGACATTCTCTGACCTTATCCTGGCCCCTCCGGACAATCTGTGTGTACCTTCCAGGGCTACTTATCTTGGCAGGTGTAGGCAGGATGTCTTGCAGTGTGCAATCTTAGCATGAATGTCACACTGGCTGTGCAGGCCTATTGTATGAAGGCATTTAAAGCCTATTCCTGGTAAACTTGACACAGTGTAGTTTCCAAGCAGATAAGTGCAAAGCATCAGGGCTTCTTATTATGCAGCAGGGCTAACTTATAGCTTAGCATAGCATAATGCTGTAAAACATCCCACTGTGTACAGTTCTGGAGCCCCCAGCACATGAAGGACTGTTGGAACAGGTCCAGAGGAGGGCCACAAAGATGATCAGAGGGCTGGAGCAACTCTCCTATGAGGACAGGCTACAAGAGTTGGGGCTCTGCAGCCTGGAGAAGAGAAGGCTTCAAGGAGACCTTATAGTAGCTTTCCAGTTTCTGAAGGGGTCCTACAGGAAGGCTGGGGAGGGACTATTAACAAGGTCTTGTAATGACAAGACAAGGGGCAATGGATTTGAACTGGCAGAGGGGAGATTCAGACTGGATGTCAGGAGGAAGTTCTTTACAGTGAGGGTGGTGAGACACTGGAACAGGTTGCCCAGGGAGGTTGTGGCTGCTCCCTCCCTGGAGGTGTTCAAGGCCAGGTTGGAGGAGGCCTTGAGTGACCTGTACTAGTGGGAGGTGTCCCTGCCTATGGCAGGGGGTTGGAACTAGATGATTCTTGAGGTCCCCTCCAGCCTTACCACTCTATGATTCTATGCACTAAGGCAGAACACTGCCAGAAGCATAGAGCGCAATAAGCAGGAACAATGGCAGCAGCGAGCAGCAAGCAAGCAAGCAGCGAGCATATTGTCTCTACCTGCTCACCTCTTTTACCAATACAGCCTGAGACTAATGGGCCTTTGGACACAGAATAGTCAGTCAGAATGGCAGGCAGACGTTGGAGCTTGACCGTATTAGATGAAGCCATAGGCTTGCTTTATCCAAATTTGGGAAAACATAGGCCTTGAGCGAGGCAGGCACAGGCCAAGTGTATGTACCTTGTTTATCACAGGATGCAAACAAGCCTGGGCAAGCCAGGGTCCTTAGACTCAGTGGCTCCAGGTTCTTTATTCTCCTTCTCAGGGTTGCTTCTCCCATCAGCAGAAGGAAGGAGAACGGAAAACATGTCAGGGCAAGCCAGGACATGTTCTGGCCTATTTAGGCCTATCACGACAACTACCTGTGCAGAAGGCAGCTCTGGTCTGACAACTTTTGGAAACGTGATCAAGTATGTTCAGTTTCAAAAGTGCTTTTGTTAGCAGTTTTGACTGCTGTAGAATGCAAAATAAGAAAAGGTGATGAATGGACTGGTAGCAGCTGAAATGCACCTAAATGATTTGTTTTGGGCACAGCTCCCATTACTTTTCTTTTTCTCCCTGATTTTAAAAAGTGTTTTGTTTTTATATCAGGCTGACCCAAAATATCTGTCTATTTATTTTAATTTTGGCCAGAATATCAACATGGCCATTTTCTTGTATGGCTTTTAGTGTCTAAACAAGTCTTCTACAGAAACATGTAGCCAAAGTTAATAACATGTTTAAGTGCTTCCTAGATTAAGGATGTTAAGCATATGTCTAAGTGTGTTCCTGTGTAGTTTCTGAGGACAAAATACTGCCAGAAAAATCAGCTGGACAGGCCCCACTCTCCCAGCTTGCTTGTTCCTAAGAGTGGGGATTATGTTTACAGGAGATAAATTAACCTGAAGTGATCCGAGGTCTCTGAAACTGGGAGCGCTCAGCATTCACCCCTGAGAGTCTGGAGTTGTTCAGGAAGCAGTGAACTCTGTCATGCGAGAGTGTGTTTCTTTCCAGCTAATTTCTTTCCAGCTCCAGGCTATTCTTGAACAGGGCAATTGGGGTTAAACTCAGCCTTCCTGTTCCAAATGTCAAGCTGCTAACTTCCTATAGCTGTGACTACTTGTGTCGCTTTTGTTGCATGGGGTTTACTTTTTATACACTGAGGTTGTGTCGCAAGACCAAAACCTTTAGGAGCCTCTGAAGTGGAGGAATCAGAGGAATGAAGTACCTTCTTTCCCATCTCTTTGGAGATCTGTTTGTGGTTGAGAATTCTGTGCTTTAAGATTTTATTTTACTGTTCTACAAGTAAGCATATTCATGAGGAGAGATGGACGAGCAGAGGAGGGACCTTGAAGAAATTGCCCCCTGGGAATAGGGGCAAGCATTCATACAGCCCAGATGCAGGAGCTGTGACCATGAAGCATTCTGTTAGCTTTGGAAATGAATCTATCCCCAGGATAATGCTGAAGTCATTAGTTCTTCAGGATTTCAATTAGAGAAAGCACTAATTTTCAACAAATGCCAGGGAATTTTTTCTTTTTAAGAAATCATTAATTTTTGAAGTTCATGATCTATTTTCAGAATTTAAGAAAATAATGTGGGATTTACTGATTTTTTATTATTTTTTTTTCTTCTGTTGGTGTACATGTCAGAAGCAGTGTGCGATGTGGCAGCATTACTGGCAATCAAATAGCAAGAGAATCAGTAGGATGTCCTGTACCTGAAATGATATTTGAACTAAAGCAACATTGCGAGAGATAGTGGTTACTGATAGAATAGAGAGGCTCTTACTTGCCTAGTTTGGCAGGGTGCACAATAGCTGAGAGAAAACTGATTGCTCTGCAGTCTCTGCAGCAGCTGCCTCCCACTTCAGAAAGCCCCCAGAGACCATCCTCTGTGCTGCCTCTGTGCTGCAGTACTTTCTTTGGGCTTTGAGGATATAGATGAGAATGAGTTTATATTTAGAAGGGATTTTCCTGCCAGAGAGAATACAACACAGGTTAAAAGAGGTTTGGTGGGGAGAGAGGTGGAGAGGATGAGGAGGAGAGTCCTACCTAATGAGGCGCATCAGCATCCAGCTATTTTTGGGATGTCTTTGAATCTTACCTACTTTGGAGTAGTTTTTTTTTAGGGTTTCTTTAAATCCTGCCTATTGAGGAGCACCAGCATGCATCCTCTTGAAGATCTGATTCCTTGATTCTTCGAGGGTACTTAGTTTTTCTGGGTGCAAAATAGCATTTTATTACCCTTTTCTGCTTTGTGGTAGAAGTAGGCTGTGTTTTCCCCCCAAATACTCTTCATCTATTCAGCCTTTCTGTATTAGACCAGCAAAACAAAAACAAACAAACAAAAACAAAACAAAAAAAAAAACAAAACAAAANNNNAAAAAAAAAAACAAAACAAAAAATGTCCAACCCAAACAACAAAAAAACAACCAACCAACCAACCAAACAAAAAAAAACCAAAAACCAAAACCCAACAAAAAATCCCACTTTAACTGTAAATGGTGAATTGTTTGAGGTTCAGATATTTGGCTCTGATTGTCTGACTAATGACTCTAAACCCTGTTGTTTTTCCAGGCTGTGTGACCCTTGAGACAGGGCCTGTGTCTCCCTCTGGGTACTGTAAATGTCAATCACGCAGAGAGTGCCCAATAAATAAATAATGCAGGGTTTGTTACTGTTTTATGATGTTTTCCTCACCAGAGAGATTATAGTGGAGCAGAGATTGCAATGCAAAGGAAACAAAATGAAGAAGTACTCTGATTTACTTATGCAGAAGGTGGGAAACTGTGAGAGCACACTTCTGCACAAGTTTGATGTTACTCTTTTGCTTTTTTTTTTTTACCCACTGCTGGCAATGGAATACATCATCTCTTTTAATGTTCACTTCAGAGAAAACAATACTGAAGGTTCAGATAGTTGCAGATTGGGGTAATGCAAGCACAGGTATGATGACCATGAGTGGGAAAGTAACCAGTAGAAAAGTTCCCTTACAAATAATGGACAGTCCTGAAAATATGCCTGACATTTAATCTTGACTTCAGAGGAGCTAAGTGGGTATTCAGGCTGCCACGAGTAGCAACCATCTCTTGAATATGGGCTTTTTGTGCTGTGCCTAGTGGTGGCTGTGGCCAAGGGGAATGCAGTGGGTGTCCAGAGATTCCGAGGACTATGCCTGTCCTATGAAAGCTGAAAACACTGCACTTGATTCTCCATACACTGATGAACCCAGATCCAACCTTCTAGCTATGAATTAGATGTGAAATATTAACAGCATCTCTAATCTCCCTGCTGCGTTCAGTGTATTGAAGTCCTGTGTCTCTTTCTCACCTGTCTACAAAAAGCACTGGATTTTTCACTTAAGGAAAAAAATAATTACTTTGAGGATGCCAGAACGCTGGAAGAGGCTGCCCAGAGAAGTTATGAACTGTCCCTCTGTAGACTCTTTTAAAACCCACCTGGACACCTTCCTGTGCAACCTGCTCTAGGTGAACATGCTTTAGTAAGGAAGTTGTACTAGGTGATCTCCAGAGATCCCTTCCAACCCCCAACCATCTGTAATTCTCCCAGCTCTTTGTAAATTGTTGCCCATCTGCAAACTACTCACAGGACTTCTATGACTTCATGCAAGCACTTCTCTTTTTCCAAATAAAGCAGAGAACAGATTCTTCATTGAGAAGTGCTTAGTAAGTAAACACCTTTCTACATTTAAGCTGGTAAAAGACAGGAATTCAGTAGCATTGCACTGGTGTAAATTAGCACGAAATTAGCTCTGATATTTAATTCAAGTCTTCAGGAAACTCTTCCTACACAGGACCCTTGGATAGACCCATTTGTCAAAGCCCACCCCACCTCTCTCAACAGCTGGTGAGATGATGGAAGGATGATGACCCTCGCTTGCCAGAACCTTCTGGAACTCAGAGAGCAGCCATCACTTCGGGAAAGGTAAATACTGCTGTGCAGCATTAGTACCAATACCTGATCCCAGCCGATTTATTGCACAAGCTCACGGGAATGTGGTGAAACGGTGGGAAACAAATACTGCTCCGGTCGCTTCGTTCATTTCCCACTGAGCTGAAGCGGTGTGGCCACTAGGAGATGCTGCTGCATGTGGAATACACCAGACATGACAAAAAGGAGAGAAGAAATACTTAAGGCTGAGCCATGGCACTTTTTCTGTCTGCATGTAGACACTTAGAGGGGAAATTTGAGACAGAAATATGTACAAGGCTGTTGTGTTGAGTGAAACAGTAACTCACAGTTTGTGGTAATTTGGGAGGACTACTTTAGCACTTTAAGAAAAAAAAAAGTATTTTAGTTCAATATGAATTGCTAACCTAGGAATTTACTCCTCTGATCTAGAATATTGACCTCTGGCAACTGGGGAAACAAAAAGAGCTGTGTTTCTGTATGTGGAAGGGTTTAGTCTGCTCCACAGTATGACTTAAACATATATTGGGGAAAGAAACAAAGATCCAGAATAGAATGGAATTAAAATCCAGGCATGTAATTAAAGAGAGAAATAAGAAATACACTTGGGAATTGAAGTAAGGAGATTTTCTATGTCTAGGCAGAAACCTGATAGGTTTAATGGTGATTCCAGCTTGAAGCTAAGGTGTTGGGAAAGCTTTTGCTGGAGCTGTGTTGAAGGACTTCCAAAAATGTGAAGATTAGCTGCAAACTGTGTGCATATGTTTATATTTGCCTGTGGCTGTAGCAAAACTCCAGCTGCTGCGTAGCTTTATCATGCTCGGCAGTGACTGGGGGTGCCGTGAGTGCTCGTGTGAGTCTTTTGCCATTAGAGAGCATTGTCTTCTGCCGGCTTGTGACGACTGCTGCCATAAAATGAACAATGTAAAAATTACTACAACGATGTCGAGTTTGTATTGTCCTTTGGTGACATCAATGGCGATTCATCAGCAGGGAGCTCACTTATCATGAGGCCACCTTTTCTCTGGGCCTTTCTCCACATGTTCACTCAGCCCTGAGAATTTTTGTGGAGGCTTTCTTGTTTGGTTTGGGTTTACTCTGGGTTTTTTGAGGGGTGGGTGGGAGAAGGGATACTCTTTAGAAGTATTTTGGACATATGAGCTGCTGAAGTTCTTTTGCCCCCATTTCACAGAATCAGGCTAATGTCTTCATGCTTGTGTGCTTATTTTTAGATACCCTATTTCCATATTTAGTAAATTCGGTTTTCAGCCTTGCAGAAAAGAGGCCACTTATTTGGATATCTAAATAAACAGAATCTGAGGTCCAGAATTCTATGTAAGTAAGTAGCTAGGTTCCTGGTCAGACTCAACTCTGTGCATTTACAGCCCTTTCCCTTATGGACCTGTCGTGCACCTGAAGCAAATGTGTATTCTTTAAGGTGCCATTTTAGGGAAAACACAGTCCTCAGCCCCTGCCTCCATGCAGCTTCCATCACTTCTGCTGCCACTTTTGCAACCAGATCCCACTTGTTGCCTCTGCTGAAGGCAGGCATGGCAGATAACCATCTGACAGCTGCGGCAATGGGAAGGAAGTCTTCTGTCCCCAGCCAAACCAGCAGTACCAGAGGTAGGAGTGGATGTGGGGAGTGGGAGCGTGAGGTCCCAAGGAAGATGGAAATGGATGTGGTAAAGGGGACACATGCTGCACAATACGCGGTAGTTTTGTGTGGGTCAGCAGTAATCAGGTGTCGTGGCACAATTCCAGGTCAGCCTTGCCAATAAGCCAATGGTAATTCTGTGGGGCTTTGCAGGGAGAAGACAGGGAGATAAATATACACTGAAAGGATAAAGTCACTGTTTAAATTTAATTGAGTAAGCTGGAAAACTTGCTCTTGATCACAAAGCCTATGCTGATAAGCCTTAAGCTTCCAGGAGAAGCAGGTCTTGTAGAACAGGGAGCTTACTAAGAACTTGTATAATTTTCACTATTTCTAAGGCTTGCAAATATTCCTCACATGAGAATTGTGCTTGTGAGCCTTCCAAGCATTTGTATGTGCAATGGAAATATTTCCTTTTTAAATTTCTCTAAGAAACTGGTTGGAAGATTGTAGTTTTCTTCAGCCATTCCACTGGCAGGACCCTGCTAAAGGGTCTGTCATCTAAACTTGGTCCCAGGTTGTATCAGTTTGTGGGTTTTTTGGAGGGGAGAAGGAAGGGTGTGATGTTAAGATACATATCTGCTTTGCAAACAGATGGAAGACTAGGCCCTGCTACAGGCAGTGGAAGGTCTGCTTTAGGCACAAGTCACTGATATTACTTTACCATAAAGTGGGTGCAGATGTTATTGGTGAGCAGAGGAACATTGGAAGCCTTTCAAAGGAAATGTATTTAAGGATGGATTTGAAGGAGGAAGTGGCAGGAGCTTTGCACGTGAGAGGTTATGATGGAACATTTAGACTTGATCTGCAAATGACAGGACAAGTCTCACCATGCAAATCACAGGATATTTGATCTTCAAGTGAAAAGTCCCTTGGCTGCTTGTGAGCATTTCACAGTGAATTCTTACAAAACCTAATCTTAAATGTGTGCTCTCCTTTGGAAGGAGGATTAACAGTGCTCCTAGGAGTATCAAAATGGGAGACATACTCAGCTGGACAAGAATCTTGAGCAACCAGTCTACAGTCACAGAGGGTGAGAAAGAAACTAAAGATAGTGGGTGATGCCAATGCTGCTCTTCTTGCAGAGAGGCTCACTGTTATGTGAAGGTTTTTCTGAGGTTCATTTCAAAGCTAGCATTGAGGAAACGGAAACTTCTTAACGTGCAGTGCCTACCGAAGCAATCAGATGCTTCTTGGAGCTGAGCTGACATTCTCCTGATAGAAGGTCAGCATTGCTTCGATGTTTCTAAAAAGTGCATCTTCCCCTAATGATTAATTTGCAGGAGAAAAATCCACAGACTGATTGAAGGAATCAAAATCTGAGAGGAAGGAAGGAATTAGAACAGTTTACTGGAGGATCTAGTGAAATCCATTCTTGCTGGCTCTCCCTTTCTCCACTGCTTATCTACACCCCATCCCAAAGTTCAGCTCAGCATGCATGAATTTGTAGGAGATCTCTTCTCTATTTCTAATACAGGGATGTGTCTAAACACATTTTCACAGGAAAAGGGGGAATCTGGTCTTACAAATGCTTTTAACGTTAATGGAAATCCTGCTTCTTTGTCCTTCAGTTGCCTTGAGACTCTCCAGATGGGGATGAGATCCTTGTCTCCTATCAGCTTTCTACTGATCACTCACCCAAGTGAGTTACTGCAGGCTTATGCAAACAGGAGAACTGTGGAACTGAATCTCTTGATTTTCTGCATGTACCCCACTGTGTTGATGATTAGTCTTTTTAAAATCAAGTGTGATGAAGTAAGAGCAGTAAGCTCTGCTAGCATAGCCAAGCTGTGTATGGATTTTCGGCACTCCACTCCTCTTAAATCACTGCCCTGCATCCTTCAATTACTCAAAAACCAAACCCAGAAACTAATCTATCTATGGCCAAAATATTTCTGTTCCTAAAAAAAGACAGACAGGAAGCTCCATATGCAGATTTGGGGCACTTTTTGCTGTTATTATTTTAAGGTGATGTCTTCTGAGTAGCTGCCATTTCTCATTGCTGTCAGAGAAAACTAAGAGTTCAGAGTTGCTGCTGGCACTGTGCCTTGCTGCAGAAATAGTTTATTTGTATAGGTTTTTGATTCTTCATATGGAGGAGACCTAATGCATTTTATTCATTATTCTTCTGGCTGAAGGTGGCCGGTTCTCATTCTCCTTTTATAGTCTGCATGGAGTTAACAGCTAACAACTGCTCTCATGGAATGAGGATGAGGGTTTGTAGTAATTCTCTCCTCTATTACCACAAACAGCTTGCTGGGTCTGTGCCAGTTTCTTCAGTGCTACCCCACTGTGATCCCACCACTTGTGTTTCAGATCCCTCGGTCTTTCCTTCGCTATCTAATTCCACGCACTTGCTTCCTGGCGAGGTCCCTCAACAACATGGTGCTGCAAAGTGAAGCTAACATCCTCCATGCTAGGGTTTTAAAAGAAGGCTCGAAAGAGGCTTTCCTATCTTGGCAAGCCAGTGTCTAAAAAGTATGAATGTTGGCAGCTTTCTCTTGGATTTGCCATCCTGGGGAAATCAGCTTCATTTGTTTTTATTCCTTTTACATTCTCTTGTACAGTTTTACTTCTTTCCTTGATGGGATAGATTAAGAACTATTGATTAGACTGGACAGCATTGCAGCTGGTTGAAAATCAAAGGTCAAGATTTTCAAAATGTTTAGGAAGATGAATAAGCAGCGTGCTTCCTTCATAGTTAAACCATGTCTGAGCTGCTGAAGCACAGAATCTATGTAATTTGGGCCATTTATTTGTGTTCCCAAGTATGACCTTTTGAGCTAACTTTAGGTACTTCTGAAAAAAAATCTTGGCCAACCATCAACAACATCATCAACAAGCTGAGAAGTTAGTTTTAAGCAGACCACCCTGAAATAGTTCTGCTTTTGCTGGCAATTTATACCATCCCCCTCTGGATCTCTCCCTTGAGTGGAATATCATGTTGGATTTAATGTGGCTTCAACAAATATGGTAGCAAAGTCCCCTCTAAATTTTCTCATGAGGAAGGATTCAGCTGTGAATGAGAAAATAAGGTGCTACAGATATCATACAGCTTGTTTGTAACCTTCTTCATCTAAGTGAGTATCTTCCACCATATTTGAACTCTAATTCTGGATTCTTTACCCTTCAGAAAAAGTAAATCTCTCCTAGCCAAAGCTATTAGAAATCAATCAATAATGCATATTGTGGCCCTGCACAGAGAAATGGGCAGGCAGTGTAGCTCAGCTGCAGTAGAAAGAAAAATATGCTTTTAGAAGATATTTAGAATTCTGTTTTACAGCTGGGAGCTGCTCACCTTCTCTTATGGAAGTAGGAGGAACATTGAATTCACCTAGCAAACTCACAGGATGGATTTTAATACTGATGTTTCTGATGCTTTAGAGCAAGGGTATTCTAGCTTTGGTGTGGATTTTCAGCAGTTTGCCCAGACCCCACCTAGGTCTCAGACTGACATGTGGGAAATCTGTGTTTATTGCCAGACCCTACAGGTCTCCCTGGAGGCAGCTGCCGTGAACTGCCTCGGTTGTGGAAGTGAGATGGAACCTCAGTTCCTGCACTACAACTCAAACCTCAGTAAAGCTAACCAGCTGGCCTCCAGGTCCTTTTCTTGGGATGCTTCTTGTGGGTCAGTTTAGGAATGCACCAATATTAGTTTTCCAGGGGCCAGGAAGAGTTTTGCCATTTTTGTTACCTGGTGCTAGGTTAACAAATGTAAACTGTGTGTACAGGTTAGAGTGGATCCCTCCCCTGGTAGGATAAACCCACCATGACATGTATTGGAGGTTTTTTTGTGAAGTCAGGGAAAAAAAAATGTATTTCTTATAGTTTAAATATAACAGTATAGGGAAAAATGACAACTACTACAAGAATATAATAACCTGAGGGAAGACTGGGAAGGGGTCAAGTGGCAGCAGCAGCAGCCAAAACAGCGGCAGGGGAAAATAGCAGCAGGCGCAGGCGAAGCAGCAGAAGCAGCAAGGAGAAGGTCCAAGCTGTGCTTCCAGACATAAAGCTTTTGATGCTCCAATGAGATTATATTAACTTATCCATTGTTGCCATTCTATGGCCTATCCCCAGAATGTTTGCCTTACGGCTTCCACCTCTAAGTTTTTCTCTATTTTGAATTTTTTTTTTTTATGTCTGAGGTAGGAATCTAACTCAAACGGCCACACTGTGCCTTCCACCAGGTTTAAATCAGCAGTGGAACTATTTGCTTGCTGATTAGCATCATGCAGAGGCATGAGTATTAAGTGTTTTTTGGGGGGGATTACTTGGCTTTTCCTGTATCGCTGGAAGGGTTGATTAAAAGGATCCTGTAATGGAAAGGTTGAGAGTCAGACAACCAGCATTTGCTCCTGACACTGAGGTCATAACTAATGAGAATGAGAAGAAACCTGCAATAAGTCCCAAGGTAATAGATTTTAGCACCAGTAAGGTGCATATTCATATATTACACCCCATGAGATTCCAGTGCTGACATAACCACTCACAGCCAGAAAAAAATTCCCCAGTAGGATGAGAGGAATTAGTTTCAGTACTGACAGAAATTGCACCTCAGGTGCAAAATGCTTAAAATGTAGGTGTGTATGGGAAAGCAGTGATGTTTACACTAAATATATTTATAGTAATGCATGTGAAAAACTAATAAGTTTGTGCTGTAAGGCTAGATGAGTTTAACAAGAAAATCACAAAAGATATTACCTTCAAATAAGTAGTCTTCCAGATCCACGTACAATTTATTTTCTAAGTTGCCTTTTACCTTGTTTTCTAGCATCCGATTAAGAAGGAATTAATTTTGGTGTGTTACTTACACAAACCTGGACTTACTTCATAATTTGCATATTTCTTTTTTTACTGATTCACACCTTAGCTATAAAGAGCAAACCCATTTTTGTCACTCTTTATTTCAGTTAAGATACTGTGCTGCAGGTTGCAAGTTCCTCCTAGTCTTGCTGTTCCATATGTAGGGAACACAACAACCTTTGCAGGAGTGCATGTCCCAGTGTAAATCTTTTGTGCTAATGTGACTCAGGTGCATATGCCTGTAAGACAGCATAGAATCATAGAATCAATAAGGTTGGAAAAGAGCTTTGACATCATCAAGTCCAACAGTGACCCAACTACCATGACCACTAAACCATATCCTAAAGCACTACACCTACACACTTCTTGAACACCTCCAGGGATGGCAATTCCACCACCTGCCTAGGCAAGCTTGTTCCAGTGCCTCACCATTCTTTCAGTAAAGAAGTTTTTCCTAATATCCAATCTAAACCTCCCCTGGCACAACTCACACCCATTTCCTCTTGTCCTGTCACTAGTTAGTTGGGAGAGGAGACCAACACCAGCCTCATCCCAACCTTCTTTCAGGTAGTTGTAGAGAGCAGTAAGATCTCTCCTTAGCCTTCTCTTCTCCAGACTGAATAACCCTAGTTCCCTTGGCTGCTCCTCATGTGACACCCTCCGAACCTCTCATCAGACTCTGCTTTACTCTGAACACGCTCCAGGACTTCACTGTCTTTCTGTACTGAACACAGCACTTAAGCTGTGGCCTCACCAGGGTGGAGTACTCGGGCATGGTCACTTCCCTACTCTTGCTGGACACACTGGTTTCAATACAGGACAGGATACCATTGGCCTTCTTGGCCTCCTGGACACACTACTAGCTCATGTTCAGCCAGCTGTCCACCAGTGTAATGGGGAAGGGAAGGTCTTCTGGGTGACTGCTGTTGCTGACTTGGTAATTCTGTGGTGGCCTCCCACTTTGTTAGATTGTTAGCTGGTGTTTGAGAGGGGTACAAGCTCTTTCTTCTATCGCTTATGAGGCAATACTCAGCACTGGTGAGGCAGC
>VWYK01076720.1:4366-15088 GCA_013399775.1 Semnornis frantzii
TCACACAGGAACACATCCAGATGGCTCTTGAGTATCTCCAGAGAGGGAGACTCCACAGTCCCCCTGGGCAGCCTGTGCCAGTGCACCCTCACAGGGAAAAAGCTGTTCCTCAGGTTCACAGGGACCCTCCTGTACCTCAGCTTCCACCCCCTGCCCCTTGTCATGCTCAGCTGGGTGTCCACCAGCACCCCCAGATCCTTTCCAGCCACTCTGTCCCAAGCCTGGAGTGTTGCTTGGGGTTGTTGTGGCCAAAGTGCAGGACCTGGCCCTTGGTCCTGTTAAACCTCATTCTCTTGACCTCAGCCCATGGACTTAAGCTGTGCAGATCTCTCTGCAGTGGCCTCCTCCCCTCCAGCAGATCAACACTGCATGCTTGGGAGGGAAACACTGCAAACCACTGCACTGATATAGGAAGAGAGATCCAAAAAGCAAAGGAGAAGGTTTCATCAGGGGAAAAAACCCAAATACTGTGCAAGCTGCTCCTCTGGCCAGGCCAAGGCAGCTGAGGCAGCACACTGCAGCCAAGCAGCCTCCCCTGCTGCTACAAAGCATGTGTCAGTATCAGCAAGGACAGATTGCAGGAACCTCCAGCTCCTGTTAGTGATCAGCTCCATGGAAAACTAACAACTGTCACAGCCAAACAGCAGAGGAATGTTTGCAAAACAAGCTCTTTGCAGCAGCTCCCATTCCTCTGGCTCCTGGCCCTGCAGCCACGTGGATTGCTAAGAGCTTTGCCCAGCTCAGCAGTGCTGCTGAGGTGTTTGCTGCAGACAAGGAGGGTGATTGGCTTCCACTCCCTGCCCTGAAGGGAGCCTGCAGGAAGGCTGCAGAGGGACTTGTGCTGAGGGGGTCTGAGCCAGGCCAAGGGGCAATGGTTTGGAGCTGAGGCACAGCAGGCTGAGAGCGGAGCTGAGGAAGGAGTTCTGCAGTGTGAGGCTGGTGAGAGCCTGGCCCAGGCTGCCCAGGGAGGCTGTGGCTGCCTCCTTGCTGGGGGTGCTGCAGGCCAGCCTGGATGAGGCCTTGAGCAGCTGAGCCTGGCTGAGAGGTGTCCCTGGAGCAGATGCCCTCTGAGCTGCCTCCCAACCTGAGCCACTCCACGACTCTGTGTCCTGCTGGGCTTTACCAGGCCCCCAGGCAGTGCACTGGCAGCAGAGGGAGGCTCACCTTGTGTGTGCTGCTGTAGGTGTAGAGGTAGGCCAGCCTGTAGAGGCTCTTGTAGTGCTGTGGGAAGCGGCTGAGGCAGAGGCAGAAGGAGGCAATGCACTGCTCCGTCAGGAACTTGCGCTGCTCCTCCCCCTCTGCGGGCAGCCCGGGGGCCAAGGCAGAGGCTTCTCCACAGGCTTCAGCTTTCTTCTTGCAGTCCCACTGCGAGGGTGGCAGGGCTGCAGCTCTGATGGCACTGCCAGGCTGAGGGTCCAGCAGAACTCTCTCAGCAGGGGGGTAAGGTTCTGAGCTCTCCAGCAGCTCTTCAGACTTCCCTGCAACTGCAACGGTGAAAGGAGGCAAAGAGACAATGAGAGCCACAAAATGCAAATGAAATCCAGGAAGGGACAACAAACTCCACCAGGTGGGGGCCCTTTTCTTCAGGAAGGCAGAGACAGAATTAGTGAGTGCATCCTGCCAAATCCACCACTGTTCCAGGTGGTCAACTACCCTCCAGCCCACGAGCAGAGCCAAGCTCTGACCTCTCCACTGCCCTCACTGCAGCTTCTCCCTGAGCAACAATAACGATCCAGGTTTGAAGCTGGGGGAGAGAGCAAGAACTTCTTCAGGACAAGGGTGGTGAGAGACTGCAATGGGCTGCCCAGGGAGGCTGTGGATGCCTCCTTCCTGCTCAAGGCCAGCTTAGAGGAAGCCCTGACAGCCTGGGCTAGTGGGAGGTGTCCCTGCTCATGGCAGGGGCTTGGAACTGGATGACCTTTAAGGTCCCTTCCAACCTCACCCATGGATCTATGAACCCAAGCTAACCCAAGGCTGCCCACACAAAGTGACCAGCCAATAGCTGCCCATGGTGGGACAGTGAAGGGAACCAGCTCTGCCCACATCCCCTGCTCCCCAGCTCTGGCAAAGCAGAGCAGGCTCAAGCCCAGGGTCAGCTGGCAAGGAGATTTAACAGCCCACAAAGGGCCACAGCCCAGGAGGGTGGCAAAAGGTATACACTGCTCTTGTTTGTCTTTCCCTGCTGAAGCTGAGCCTCTCTCTCTACTGCCACATCCAACTGCACAAACATCAGACAAAGGAAAATTCCAGCTAATGGATTTGGAATCAACATTTCCAGTGGAATCCTGAACACTATTGTATATGGAAAAATCTGCTGCAGCAGTTCCACTTCTCCACTGAAGTGAAGCATCCAATGCAATGAATCATCCAATTCCACCACTTGTGCTCCTCTGGGTACTGAGCACCAAGAGGGCATCTCTGCCTGGGGACAGGAAAAGATGCTTTGGTTGGGATTATCTTCACAGAGTGAACCCTTCAGTTCTCTCAAGATCTGAAACGCTGGAGAAAGAGTAAATAAGCAGCAAAAAGCAAGCAGGGCAGGCAGAAGGCCATCACAGCCAGCAGCTTATCATTACTCTCCCCTTTGAGAGGTTTAACAGGTAGTGCACACTGGGCTGTTGGCCACAGGAGCAAAGCACAGCTCCAGTTTCAGCTCCCACACACGGGGCCAGCAGCCAGGCCCAGTTAAGGCCTCCAAGTGCAGCACAGGGCAGTGCTGCTGCAAGCCACAAGAACCATTTTCACGAGGAGGCCCCAGGTGCCATTCTCTCTGAAGCATACTCTTCTCCTCTGCAGATCCCAGGGTCTCTTTGCTGGGCAGCAGGCTGTCAGCACAGGTGGCAGAAATCCTCTTCTCTGTGTAAGTCTTCCTGAGGCTGTCTTGAGAACTGGCAGGCTCATTAAACATGTCCTGTGTGGAGCTGGAGTCAGACAGCACCGCCGCAGTGCTGTCCTGGCTCCTCTCTGCAAGAGACACAAAGCAGGAATGCAACACAACTCCAGCAGGCCCCAGCCACACGAGGCTGCAGCCACACTGCCAGCCCCTGCCCAGTGCAGCAGAGGGTGCCCACCAAGCACTGACCCTGCTGTCTAACAGACTGATCTGCTCTGAAGCTGTCTGCTGCCACTTTCACCTCACCTTTTCCTTCTCTATTACCTAACTCTACCACAACAGAGAGCTCCCTGCCCCACCAAGTTTCCTCCTAGAATAGAATCCTGGAATCTGATCTGCAAGTAGTGGTGCTCAGCTTTCCAGAGTTAGGCTGAGGGCACAGTATTTCACCTGCTATGGTCCTGTGACATCTTCCACAACTTCTGGGCCATTTACCTGGCAAAGCAGCCAGAACAATTTGGAACCTGACACCAAGAAAGCTCAGCTGAGAAGGGAAAACACAAGCAGCCACCCTGGGAAAAGTCACCTCATGAAGGACAGAAAAGTCAGCAGCATAAGAGGGCAGAGAGAGGAGTGCTGAGTGATGCCATCTATCCTGCAGCTGTTGGCTGCTGCTGAGCAGAGGTCTGAAGGCTCATTTGAGGTGACAAACAAACAAAGCCATCCAAGAGCCAGGTCGAAGGCAGACAGGGAATCTCTTGGCTTGGAGGCAGCAGAAGTAATGAGTGTGCCCTGACAGAGTGCAGTAGTGGCTGCTGGCTACACTGCAGTTACAGCCAAGCTGGGACCCTGCTGGTGGCTGCTACAGCACAGGAGCAGCTGTGTGGGGTTGTGACTGCATCGTGGGGGCTAAGCCCCACAGCTCAGAACGAGCAGGCAAGTGAAAACCTTCCACCTGTGTTTCAAACCTGCCCAGGGAACCCAAGTCCTTGTGCACCAGGGTGGAGCAGGAGCAGCCCTGCAGGACTGAAGAGCAGAGCTTAGTGCCTCCAACAGAGAGAGAGCTGCATGCAGACTGCCACTGAGCTGGGGAACTGGCAGCTTGCTGGAGCCCTGTGCCAGGACAACTCAGTGTCCAACTCAGGCACTTCTCCCTAAATCCACAGCCCAAGAGCTTCCAGCTTGTGCTGAGGACAGTGCTTAGCCAGTGTTCCAGCCATTCTCTAAGTGGTTCCATTCTTATCCACTAATTCTCCTGACAAGACCAAGAGAGGAGCTTTAGGAAGCAAGAGCCCTTGCTTTGAGACAAGCTGATAACTTCATTGCATCCCTCCTGTTCCACCTGAACCCCACTGGTTCAGCAGAGAGCCAAGAGCCCCCTAAGAATATGTTTCACTGAGCTAAATCCCTCTACAGACTTCAGCTTGCAGATCAGGCTCTGCTTATCAGGATTGCAACACACTGCAACCAAATCTTCTGCACTCTGTAGGCTTTTCACTACCACACAAAGAAACTCTTTCCCTTTCAGGGAGTGGATCTTAACCAAACTCTGCCTTGAAAAGGAATGGAGGAGCAGCACTTGCTTCCTAATTGGAAGTCAGAGAGTTGGTTAATGATGCCAAGTCCTACACAGAAAGAATGTAATTATAAAGAATGGGAAGAGAAGGATCCTGAAGAGAGGTCAGTCAAGCTTTAAATGACTCCTTTATAAAGCTTTAATAAGGCTCTGTGCTACAAATGGATGCTTCATTTGTAGCAGGACTCAACTCCCAGGTGGCATCAGGAGCAACATTTACAGTGGCTCCCTTGATAGTGTTCTAAAGGAAGTTTCTGCATCCGTGGCAAAGAGGCTGAATTACTCATCCAGGGAAGAAAAAAAAGCAACTTGCAAATGCTGCCCCAAGCCTGGAGGTCAGCTCTGCTGGGTGGGTGGTGACAGATAAGGCATTGGAATGTAAATCAAGAGCTGCTGGACCAATGTGCAAGAGCAGTGTGGGATCACCACCACACCAGGCTGCATTATCAGCATACAAAGACAGACAGTGATGTAGGATGTCAAATGCAGGCATGATGCTAAGCTTGTCCCTGTGGGGAACAACTGTCAATACCTCCTGACAATCAGCTCCTTAGCTTGGTTTGAAATTGCTACCAGAAGGAGCAGAGGGTGAAGTGTTCTCATTTATGCTCCTTCTCTCTCGGCACATTAAGCATATTAAAAAAACCCCAAACAACTTCATGACAGCCACACTGAGCTCATTAATCACTGGAAAGCAGAGGAAGGCTGCTCTTGAGACAAGCTGCTATCCTTTGAGGTACTTCTTCAAAGCAGTAGCTGCTTTCAAACCAAGTAAGGCTGATGAGAAACATGAAAAACTCTGCAGAAGTGAGCAGCAGCCACCAGGTACTCATTCCTCACAAGTCCCCATGGATGAGCAAAGTTCCAGGGAATGGAAGCCCCATGGATGAGCAAAGTTCCAGAGAATGGAAGCCCCATGGATGAGTAAAGTTCCAGGGAATGGAAGCCCCATGGATGAGCAAAGTTCCAGGGAATGGAAGCCCCATGGATGAGCAAAGTTCCAGGGAATGGAAGCCCCAGGGTGGCACCTGCCTTGGCAAAGGGGAGGAGGTCAAAGCTGTCAGCCAGCCTGCACTTCCCATGGGATTATGTGAGCAAAGTGCACCAGTGCAGCTCTGAGCACCTAGAAGCTAAGAGCAGCAGAGGAGCAGTGTGGGTGGCAGCAGATCTGCCCAGGTGTGCCTGCAAACATCAGTGATTGTCAGAGCAGATCTGGCCAAGCTCTCCTGCAGCTGCCAAAGCAGCTCAGCAGCCCAGCACACCTCAGCCTGTGAGCAGTAACTTCACACAAACACACAGAAGCCTTCCTGCTCTGCTGAGTGCTAATGAAAATGAAGCTTAATTATGGTGTCTGTTTTTGGGCCCCACACTTTAAAAATACACTGAATAACAAGCATGAACTCTGAGGGGAACAAAAAGCAGCAGCTCATTTCCAAATGCCACAGGCAGCAGAGGGCTCAGCACTTGCCTGGCCATGCCCTGTGCCAGCACTCTCCCATGGGCACTGTAAGCCCAGGCAGGCCTCACTCCCTCGACTCCCTGCACTCCCTGGGCTGAAGGAGGGGAGAGAAGAGACCTGAAGTGACCTGCAGCAGCAGACAGTGCCAGGGACAGAGCTGTCAGTGCTGAGTGTGTTGGCCAGGGGGCAGCTCTCATGGCACCAGCTTACCTCAGCTGTTCTCAGGGGAGCTGAGGCACAGCTCTGTGGTGGCAGCAGGAGTGAGGAGCTCCATCTCTCAGTTACTTAGCACACATGCTGCCTGCTCTGCAGCCTTTGGAGCTCCCCAAACTAAACTGAGGGGGGAGAAGGCCTCAAACATCTGCATGTGGGCTTAGGTAACAAGTTGAGAGAGCCAAGAGGGCTTTTTGCTGGCTAACACCTGATGGGAAATGCATGCAAGAAGGTATCAGAAATGTGACAATCAGCTGAAGCCAAAAGCCAGACCTGAGTGGCACAGAAAGCTTTTCTGAAGAGCCACATACACCTCCCAGCTCAACATACTGCAAACAAAGTCTGCTGCACAGCTCAGAGCTTAGGAATAACTAAGCATGGATTATTAAAAAATAACAATCTTGTCTCAAGCAGTAAAGGCTGTGGATGCAGAGACTCTTAGTCCTGCCTACCTCCTTTTTCCTTGCTTGCATGTCTGAGCATTTCTCTCCACTGCTCTCAGTCAGAAACATGATGTATCACACCAAGCTCATCCTGAGACAGATTCCACCCACAACAGAAGACAACATCCAGCTCTCTCTTGCACATTATTATCAACAAACAACAAAAAAAAAGCCTGCAGAGATTTGCATGGCAGCAGCTCAGTTCCTTGGGGACAGCAAGGGCTCTGAATGCTTAAAGGGAGTTCTCTTGTGACATGAGGCAAAGATGAGAGTGTGTGTTTTGGCTGCACTCAAACACTGAATGCCTTTCCCTCACCTGCAGCCCTCTTCTGTCTGCAGCTGCAGAGCCACAGACTACCTCATCACTGCTCCATTTCGTTACTCAAATCCTCTCCACATCACCTCACACTGTCAGAGTGATACTTTCACTCATCAGAGAGAGGTTAAATTGGGGTAGAGCAGAAGTGGAGCAAAGTGGGTGTGCTCCGTTGCTCCTCCAGCGCAGTGCGCGGCCCCCGCCGACGTCCGCCTGCCAGGAGGGCTTTGCACTGCAGGCCAAAAGGTTTTGTTTTGAACTGCTGGAGACTGAGAGAGAATTTTGAAGGCTAAGATTTGAACACTCCACAATGCAACGGGAATGCTCTTTTCACACACAGCAATCTCCACCTGGCCTCAGCAGCTGATTTAGTCTGGCAGCAGCGAGGACCACCTGGTGCAAAGCGTTCCTCAGAGGTCACCTCTGTCTCATGGGGATGCCGAGAGCCCCGTTCAGAAAACACTCTGCATCTTCACAGCATTTGCAGACCAGCAAACTAGGGAGTGAGACTTCTCCCACAGCATGAAGCAAGGAGCCTCTCCCAGTGGGTTTATCATGCAGGTTTTGCCAATTACTAAAAGCAAGCCGTGACAGGTAAAAGCAGGAAGAGAATGCCTGGGGAACAGAGAGTTGTGTAAAGGTTAGAGGCAGCACGGGCAATATTGGTTGCAATCAGGCACAGACACACACAGTGACAATTACATCTAACTACACACAACACACTACATGGCATGGATGGAGACTCCAACGACAGCACAGTGGCTACTGAGCACAGCCCCCGCGTCCCGCCCGGGGAGCTGAGCGGCGACACCACAAAGGCACAGCACAGCAAAGACAACTCACAACAGAACGTGGGGAAATGGAAGCTGCCTGGGGCCTGCACACACCCAGCCTGCTGAAAGGGCACTCAGCACAGCTGCTCTGGGACACAACAGCTGTGTAAACATGGGGTCAGCCCAGGTGAGCTAAGGCTTGGTCCCTGCTGGCTTCCTGTTTTCTCCTGCTTCCTACCTTGCTCTTGGGAAATGGAAAGAGCCTAAACCTCAGGCTTCTGCTATCAGCTGCAAGTCTTCACTTTGCAGGGTTAGAAAACAGCAACAGGCAGGGGTGATGACAGAAAAGAGAGGATTCACAGGAGGAAGGCAAAGATGCTGCTGAATGGAAGGACAAGTAAAGAGAAAGGAAGTTGCCTCTTTTACACACGGGAGAGCAGCTCCTCAGCCAGCAAATGCCAGCTGCCACTCAGCAAAGCTGCTGGCTCCCTGAAGGAGATGTGTGCTAGCAGCTGCCACCAGGAAATGAAGTGTAGTTACTTTACAGGCTGTATTTACTGCTTTCTCCCTCCTATTTCCATGAAATACAGGATTTCAAACTAAGACCACAGCAGCACTCCCTGGCTGTAAAGCTGTTCAATGCTCTCACTCCAGCAAGGCTTTCTGCAGACCCTGGCCACCTTCTTCTCAGCAGCAAAACAGGCTGGAGAGCTGCAGAGCTCTTCATGGCACCTTTAAACATGACCTGTGTGAAACGAGCCTGCCCTCAGAGCTTTATGTATCTACCAGTGAATGCTTCAACACCAAAGCCCCAGTATCTTCCAGGCAAGATGGCTGGACAGTAACTATTTCCTGCCTGCAATGGGAGCTTGCTGCTCTAGGGGCCAGAGCTGGGCACCTTGCTAAAAAAGCAAAAAAAAAAGAGATTAGAGGAAAACCCAAACAAGTGAAATGCCCCACGAAGGCCATAAACCTCAGGGACAAAACAGGGCTCAGAAGGAGCTGCAAAGAGTTTGTCTTGTCCCTTCCTTTTCCCATCAGGACAAGTCACAGCTCCACCACTCCTGGCAGGTGGCTGTATGAATGCCTCCTGGACTCCCAGTGCTGAGGTGTTGCAGTGTTCTGCTCTCCACAGGACACAGTGAGAGTCTTTCACTTGATTTCCTGTCACTCTTTGAACACTGTTTCCTAGTGTCCTAGTGTCTGAGTCTAATATTGTCTGTTCTGCCTCCCAAGGGCAAGGAAATCCTGCCTGTTGCCTCTGACTCTTCATACAGCTTCTGACAGTGGTTTAGGTTCCACTTCTGTCCTGTGCCCCCTTAGGCTTCTCCTCCCTAGACAAACCAACCCAATTCCTTCTCTCTTTCCTCATGGGATGTGTTTTCTTGAAGCACAGCATAAAAAAAAGGTCAAAGTGCTCTCACAGGCCAGCAGGGACAGGGATCTCAACTAGCAAGTTTGCTTGTGTAGAGAAATCTGTAGGTGAGATGCTGGCTAATGCTGTTACTTTGTTTATGTCTTCCTGGAGAAGAGAAGGCTCCAGGGAGACCTTGGAGCAGCCTTCCAGTACCTGAAGGGGACTACAAGAAGGCTGCAGAGGGACTGTTGGCAGAGGCCTGCAGTGATGAAATGAGAGAAGAGATTTGGATTGGATGTTAGGAACAAGTTCTGCACCACGAGGGGGGTGGAACACTGCAAGAGGTTGCTCAGGGAGGGAGCTGAGGCCTCATCCCTGGAGATATTCAAGGTCAGGCTGGACAAGGCTCTGAGCAACCTGCTCTAGTGGAGGATGTCCCTGCTGAGTGCAGGGGGTGGGACTGGATGAGCTTTGGAGGTCCTTTCCAACCCAATCCATCCTAGGATTCTATGATCAGTACCAATCTGATCTGATGCCAAGAGTCAGAGCAAGTAAGAATATTGTCAGGCCTCAAAAAGGACAAACATCCAGGCTGAACTGAGGCCAAACTGTTCATTCTGAGAACAACAATCTGGACAGTTTCTCATGCTGTCAGAATGGTAAAAATAAAATCCAGAGAGCAGCCTAATGCTGAGCATTTTCTTGCTGGGGTTAGGAGTGGTACAATGGAAATGCAGGCAGCATTCTCCTTCAGTGAGGTGGTTACATGTCAGGTGTCAAGAACATTTTACTTCACAAGTATGTATTTCAGTGCAAGTGAAATGCAAATGCATGCAGAGGAGCAGAGTGTCTGTAAGGAGACCAAAGTGGGAGCCTTGTGAGCACTGCTCAGCCTGTTAGCTCTCCTTCCATCTGCAACAGCCCCAAGCAAGAACTCCAGTTCCCTGGGGCTCTCCAGTGTGCTGCATCCAGAGGGTAGTTGTGCCAGCAACTTACAAAACACTCTGAATGATGCAGTACTTTGCCATTCTGCTTGTCATGGCAACACACAGCCTGCCTAAAGCTCACCCTAACCCTGCTTCTCTCAGCAGCTGACACTCTGAATTGCTCTGGCAGCAGCAAAGCCCAGTCCCAGCTAGGCTAAGCTGGCAGCCCCAGGAACTGCTGCTTCAGCCCTGGCAGAGGTAGGCATCCCTTAGCTTGCAGCTTCAGGCTTTGCTAAGCAGCCAGCTTCACTCCCCACTGGGCAATCAGCATGCCACAGCCCATAATATCTTACTCTGAGGGAGTGCACTAATGACACAGGTTGGAATGTTTACCTAATTCATGTATCCCCTGGGAACATTTCAGCAGTCTTCAGGACCTAAGCAGATGTGGACTCAGGCAAAACTGCTCCTCACAGGGAATGTTGCTGAGGACATGTTGAAACATTTGCTCCTTTGTGTCTGCTGTGTCCAAAGGCAGCAGGAGGCTGCAGAAAGAGCCTGAGCCCTGCCTAAGCCATTCCCACAGCCACAGGCCTGTGCAGCTGCCTGACACTGGCAGCACAGGGCAGCCAATGGCTCCTTACAGAAATGCAAACAGGAATCCAGTGAGTGCTCCTCTACCCATCTGAGAGAGGTGAAGGATCTTCTGGCAGCCTCACCAACAGTGCTTTGTTGGGGAAAATGAGGAAATTCACCTTGCAGAGTTCACAGCTCACAGGATGTCAGGGGCTGGAAGGGACCCAAAGAGCTCGTCCAGTCCAACCCC
>VWYK01076720.1:15228-26790 GCA_013399775.1 Semnornis frantzii
TCTTCTCCAGACTAAGCAGCCCCAGGTCCCGCAGCCTCTCCCCCCCAGGCAGTGCACAGTCCCCTCAGCATCCACACAGCCCTCCCTTGGACTCTCTTTGCTTCAAAGCTCTTCCCAAGTCACTCTGCTGACAATGACAGCAGGAAGCAGCTCACCCTCAGGACAGAAATGCTTACCCAGCAGAGTGCTTCTGTGGGGCCTGCCATGTGCTCTACACTGCAGACACTTTACCCCCTCTCGAGTGGCTCATCTTGAGTGCCCATCTGGTGGGACTGGTCCCTTCCAACCCCTAACACTCTGTGATTCCCTGAGTGCTGGTGGTCACAGACCCAGGGGGATGAACAAAAGGCCAGAGGAGTGGAATCAGAACAAAATCCTTAACTAAATAATGATGTCAGGTTACTTAAACTGCAACTTCATTTCTACCATATATACAGCACAACCTTCAGGCCCACTGTGTGTGTCCCCTTCTGCATTTCTAAGCCAATTCTGCATTGCATTGCTTTGGGTTTTCTAGAGATGAGCTGCTAAGCAGTCATTGTAAAATGATAAAGGATGAAGTCTACTGGACTGTCATGCAAATCACTTCATGCTAATACACAGCATACTCAAAAGAGCTGCCACCTGCCTCAGGCAAGCAACACTGCTTTGGGTGGCCTCGTTTCAGCCACGGATCCAATTGCCACAGGCCCCAGGCTGCCAGAGGCTGCACCCAGGTGTTTCTTAGTAACCTCAGACGGGCACTTAGCTCGGCAGCAAGAAGCTAAAGCCACAACGTTTTCAAAGGGAGAGGCAGGCAGCTGCAGGCTCCTGTCAGCACCGCCCGTGTGACAGGTGCCAGGGAGGCAGGTGCCAGCTCTGGGCTTTCTATTTCGAGCTCTCTACAGGGGTTCTATTTCAAGCACCGACTTGAGCTTCAATATTGCCCGTGGTACCCCAGACCCATCTCCCTCCTCGGCAGGACCCCCCGTCAGCAGCGTGCTGCCAGAATGAGAACAGGACTGTACCGTCCGGCGCGGCCTGCTGGCGCGGCTTTTTACATTTGACGTAATCGTGGTCAACTGGAGTGGCTGTGTAAGGTGGGGATGTCAGACCTGGGCCAGACGAGCAGGGCAGGGACGTCCCAGGGCCCGGCACTGTCCCGGCTGAAGAGTGGGAGTCCTCATCAAGCATACAAGCCTTTTCTCTGCCGGGGGCAAGGAACAAAGGTCAGCAGTGCCAAGGTGCCAGGGGCAGACAAACTCTTACAGCATTCCCTGTCTGCTCCCAGACCCTGCCAACTGCACTGCTCTCTGCAGCTGCCTGAAAGCAGCTTCAAGGTACCAACTCCCAGGCAGCTAACAACAGGACAAGAGGAAATCACACACACAAGTGCCTTCCAACTCTGAAACAGAAGCAGCAGCTAAGCCACACAGCCACTGTCAGGACTGGATTAGCTGTGTGCAACAGTCACAGAATGCCAGGGGCTGGAAGGGACCTCCAAGGCTCAGCCAGTCCAACCCCCCTGCCAGAGCAGCATCACCCACAGCAGACCACACAGGAACACATCCAGGAAGGTCTTCAGTATGTCCACAGAAGGAGACTCCACAACCCCCCTGGGCAGCCTGTTCCAGGGTTCTGTCATACTCACAGGGAAAAAAATTCCTTCTCATGTTTAAATGAAACTTCCTCTGCCTCAGCTTCCACCATTGCCCCTTGGCCTGGCACTGGGCATCACCCAGCAGAGCCTGGCTCCAGCCTGCTGGCACTCACCTTTACATATTTCTAACCACTGCTGAGGTCACCTCTCTCCTCCTCTCCCAGCAGCACAGCCCAAGCAGCTCCCTCAGGCTCTCCTCCTAACAGAGCTGTTCCATTCCCTTCAGCATCTCTGTGGCTCTGTGCTGGACTCTCTCCAGTAGTTCTATGTCTTGAACTGGGGGGCCCAGAACTGGACACACTACTCCAGATGTGGCCTCACCAGGGCAGAGTAGAGGGGCAGGAGAACCTCTCTCGACCTACTAACCACAGCCCTTCTAACACACCCCAGAAATTGTGCCAGGGGAGGTTTAGGTTGGAGAGCAGGAAATATTTCTTTGCTGCAAAAGCAGTCAGGGATTGGAACAGGCTGCCCAGGTTGGTGGGGGAGTCACCACCCCTGGAGGTGTTCAGATGTGTGGACATGGCACTCTGGGACACGGTGGTGCTGGGAAGAAGGTTGGGACTGATGATCTTAGAGGTCTTTTGCAACCCTAATGATTGTATGATTCTAACACACTGTAACTGAAGGCTTTCTAGCACAGGTTCTATTGCTCCCTTGCCACTGGCCAACACAAAAACATTCTTTGTTTTGCAGCTGCTAAAGAAATGCTGAGGACTGAAGTCTCTAATCCTTTAAAATCCAGGCCATCTACTTTTCCATTGGCTAACAGCTGGAAAAAATAATTTACTAACAAACAAATGCAATGTCCTCAAAGTGGATCACAAGATGCCAACTGTTCTACTTCTCCCTTCCCACTTACTGAGAAGACCTCAGAGCAGTGATGTTACTGCTCATGATACCTGCCCACTGCAAGCAGCACAACTCCTTCTGCCCCCTTTGTTTAGATTCCATTCAGCTTCACTGTAATCAGTTAGCATGCAGCAGTTTATGTCCTCAGTCCTAGAGATGAGCACTCACTTTTCTGCAACTTTTGGGGTGTTCTTCTCCTCACCCCTGGCAAATGGTCCCTCAGAAGCCTCTTTCATGAAGCTCAGCAGTATCTCTGCATCTACTCCAGAGTCTGGTTTCCCCACGAGTTTCAGAATCGAAGCATGAAGTCGAAAGTACACCTGGAGAGCACAAAGTGCATTTGGTCAGCAAAGGATTCACAGCTCTGCACAGGAGTCCCTTCTCTGCAGCAAAGACAGCCATCTGCTCCCCAAACTGACCTCAGCAAGACTCTTCCTGCCTCTCAGAACTGCTTCTTAACTACAAGATCTGGACACTGCAGAAGCTCTCTTACCTGCAAGCTCTGGAAGCCAACGATGGCAGCAGAGCTGCTATGTGCCCACTGCACTGCTTTCACCAGACAGCACACTGAAAGCAGAGCTGTTGTGACTGCCACCCCAGCCCATGCATGCATTTCTGCTTTCTCAACTGTGAGGTGCTTCTGAAACCTCTCCAGATTTGATTGGGGGAAAAAAATGAGTAACTGAATCTAGAAGTGGAATTTCTGTCTGGGACTGAGGCTGTACACACAAACTGCCTTTAAAACAAAACCAGCCTAAGTCAATTCTGTTCTCCAAGCCCACAGCTTCACAGATTGCACTGGGTTGGAAGGGACCCTCAAAGGTCATGTCTAAGCCCTCTACAGCCAGGGTGGTTAGACAAGTTGGTGATGTCTCCAACCACAACTCCAGCAGGTTGCCACATCAAGGAAGATCTTGAAACGTCTGCAGGGATGGGGCCTCAAGCACATCCCTCAGCTACCTGCTCCTGTACCTTACCACTCTTCCTCCTGATGTCCAACCTAAACCCAGAGCCCCCCCAGCCACAGCTGACCCCACAACAGCCCAGCAGCTGTAGGCCAGTCTCTGCAGAGGAGGCCCTCAGGCCCCGTTACCTCCAGCGCTTCCATGGCGAGTTCCGGTGGGTTATGGTAGTGAATCTTCTTCGGGTAGCGCGCAGCCTCCTCGTGCAGGTAGTGAGCTGCCTGCTTGTAATGAAGCAGGTAGACAACAGGAGGCTGCTTCTGCTTCTCTGCAATCTTGCCCAGCATGTAGTGAATCAGCCACTCCTCCTCGTCGCCGTCGCCCTCGCAGCGAGCGGCTGCGCTGAAGCAGCCCTTGGCAGTCTCCAGCATGCTGTCCCGGCGCTCTGCCATCTGAGCCAAGACACAGCACAGCCATGCAGGGCTGCAAGGGGCCACGAGGAGCAGCCAGCCCCAAGCCCCTGCCATGCCCAGGGACCCCCACGCTAGATCAGGCTGCCCACAGCCTCAGCCAGCCTGGCCTTAAACACCTCCAGGGATGAGGTTTTCACCACCTCCCTGGGCAACCCCTGCCAGGCTCTCACCACCCTCACAATGAACTTCTTTCTCACCTCCAGGCTGAATCTCCTCATTTCCAGCTGTGCTCCATTCCCCCCAGTCCTGTCACTCCCTGACAGCCTAAAAAGTCCCTCCCCAGCTTTCTTGTAGGCCCCCTTAAGGTACTGAAATACAACGCCAGTGCCCTGGGGCTGGGGTGACAAACCCTAACGGTGCAGCCCTGCACATCAGTGTGCACCAACAACAGACAGCACTGCAAACACTGAAAAGACATAACAGGGGTCAAAACCCATCAAACACACCCTGAGGACCCCCAGAATGTGCTCAGGGAAGGCTTCCTGTTCATTCCAGCTGACACAAAACCCCAGAACCAAGCAGTAAGAAGTGTTAAGCATATGGCAAGTAAATGTAAACCTGAAAACCAACAAAGCAATATAAACCACCTAGCAAACCCATCCTGCTTCTCCAGAGCTGTGATTCTCTTCACTCTCATGGACAAAAGAGCACTCAAAACCACTGCCAACTGCACCCTGCTCTCAGCTAGACCCCACCTGCTGCACCACCTCCGGGGGCAGTTCTGCCTTCCACTGCTTCAGCTGGCGGGAGGCGAAGGAGTGCAGGGCGTAGGAGATGGTGCCGTATTCAATCCACAGCGAGAGGTTGGAGCTGTCAATCTCCAGGGCTCGTTTGAAGCAGTTGAGGACAGGAGTGGAGTGCTTCCAGATTGGGCCATCACTTTTCAGCTCGTTGGAGTTCAGCTTGTCCTGGATGCGACTCGCTCGAGCCAGAGCCATGCCAGCCCAGGAGTCAAACCTGGGCGACAAGACAGCACATGAAGCATTGCCCCCTTGGCACCACAGCCAGTGGCAGACCCAGGCTGCCTTGGCTATTCCCACAGCTTCCTGTTCTTTTTATATGCTCTCTCAAAATAGATTTCTGCACCTCCCCCTGCTGCCACAGCAGAGCAGAGGCTGGAATGCCTACACCACACAGATCTGATTGCTTTGCTAATCAAGTCCTGTCCCCAGTGACTGTCACCCACAAAAAGCAGGTCACAGAGCCACACACTGCTGGGGGCTGGCTGCAAGAAGTGGGAGGCATGAGTGATGTGCAGCAGGGCTCAGCAAGACTGACCTGTTTGGACAAATACAAATGTCATGCATGTAAAATTTAATGGCCTTAGACTGTTCTTTGTTCTTGAAGTGATAGTCTGCCAGAAGATAGTAGAGCTCAGTCACCACTGGTGGAGCATAGTCTGCACCATCTGGGAGGGAGGGTGCCTGGAAGTCAACAAAAAGAAAGATCCTGATTCAGACCTCCCTGTGAGCTGAGCTGCTTCTGCCTCGCAGGACAGGCAGCCTGTTGGTCACAGAACAGGAACACATTCAGCATGAAGGCAGTGGAAGCATTCCACAGGTACACAGAGCACTTACAGGCACTCATGAACACCAATTACTGACTTCCCAGTCATTAACCCAGCATTCATTAATACCACATCTTGCCATCCCAAGACTGCTTGGTGATGTCATTCTGCTATTATTTGAACATAATTACCCAAGGAAATCCAGCATCATGGAATAAATCATCCCCCAGACTGTCACAAAGTCAACAGCTAAACACCCACAAGCACTTCCACTGCTTTCAATTCACTGTTTTTAAAGACAGCAATTGGACCTTGCTGCATGTTCCTTCAATGTAGGCAGAGACAGCATCCAGGCTCAGCATAGGTTTGTCTGTTCGAGGGACAATTGTGGCAGTCTTCTTCAGAAGGTTGGCCAAGTCAGCAGAAACTGTGCTGGTTTTGTAGCTGTCAAATTCTGGAAGAGTCTTAGGCTTAAAATATTCAAACATGAACAAAGCATCTTCCCATGTCAGATCAACCTGAAGAGGAGGGAGATGAGAGGTGAAAAAAATTACCTCAAATGGCAGAACTCCAAAGTCTACCCATGCTGAGGTTCTGTGGCTTTCTAGTTTGTAAGGATAAAGAGACTGCTCCAGCAGGAAGCAAAGGAAACCTCCCAAGAACAAGATGAAGGCAGCATTCACTCTGCTGCTTGCTGCTCTGAAAGGCTAAGCTATGGGCTGTGACTCAGTGCAGGTCACTCAAACACAAAGACTTTCTACTTGCTTACAAGAGATGCCCAAAAAAGTTCTGTAAAAGCAAGAATCCATTGCAAGAATCTTCTCAATTAGGCCTTGTGCAGCCAAGCTCAGCTAAGAGGTGTCCCAGCCCATGGTGGGGAGATTGGAGGAGATGAGCTCTGAGGTCCCTTCCACCCTGACCCAGTTTAGGGCTCCATGAATCCTGAGTGACACTGAGATCATGGCTAAGATATGGAGGAGAAAAGCTCTACACCTTCAAACTCAAATAGGAAGAACAAATGACTAAATAATGACTAAATAAATGTGGAAAGGAAGAAATCAACAAAGGAAAAAAACCAAAATAAATCTTCAGACTGCTCACAGAAAGGTACTCCCAAAACGTGTTCCTCATCTTCCCCTTTCTTGAAGGGAGGAAAACTAAAACAACAATTTACAGTTCACTTCTGCTAGACTAAGTTTCACTCCTGCTGTTCCCCTTGCTCCTTATAGCCAGTTTGGGATTGTACTCAAAGCAAGGAAGCTGCATCACTAAAAATCATTTTGTGATCTCAATAAGAACTTTTTGATCTAGAACTGCTAAAATGTAGTGCAGGGGGAAGCAGAGAGGGATTTGTTTATGCTTCCCTTTCTCTTATTACCTTCATTTCTGTACCAGGTGAGTGTGTCAGAATTCACACTCAGTGAGCAACAAGAGCAGCATTTGGATACTGGAACAGTAGACATAGGGAACATGCACTGGAATCTTGGGACAAGGCCTGCTCAAAGCAGCCAGACAATTGTTTGGCTTGTAGGAAACTTCATTCATCACTTTGTGGTTAGGTAAAAGGCCAAACCATTGGGGGCTTTGGAACAAGGTGAGTGATGTGCCAAGGCAGAGGATTGCTGACCTGCTTTTCCTGTCCCTTCCCTGCTGCAGTTGTTCTTCTTCCAAATCCAACTGACTTGCACACACTGCTCAGTAACAGCTACCAGATATTTACTGGCACAGGTTTCAAAGCAAGCTACAATCTCATTTACTTGCACAATTTGAAACAGTGACACTTTCCACTCTCATAAACTGCAAGGTGGACTGCAGCTCTCTTCTCTCAAGCTGACTTTTTCCTCTCTAATTTTCCTCAAATGTGAACTTCTTCTCTGTTGAAGACAGGAAAGCCAAGGCTCAGTAACTCCAATCTCTGCATAGGTTCAAACTGGCAGACTACTGTGAAAAGACAACAGCAGCATTTCATCAGCAGGGGCCCAGAGCATCTCTGCTGTGAGGACAGGCTGAGAGAGCTGGGAGTGTTCAAGCTGCAGAGCAGAAGGCTCCAGGGAGACCCAACAGCAACCCTCCAGCACCTGAAGGGAGCCACAAGAAGGCTGCAGAGGGACTGCTTGCAAAAGCCTGCAGGGCCAGGGGCAATGGTTTGGAATGAGAGCAGAGCAGATTGAGACTGGCTGTGAGGAACAAGTTCTGCAGCAGGAGGCTGCTGGAACACTGCAGCAGGCTGCCCAGGGAGGTGGCTGAGACCCCAGCCCTGGAGATATTCAGAGTGAGGCTGGACAAGGCCCTGAGCAACCTGCTCCAGTGGAGGATGTCCCTGCTGAGTGCAGGGGCTTGGGCTGGGTGAGCTTTGGAGGTCCCTTCCAGCCCAACCCATTCAGTGATACTCCTAAAAGCTCCCAGATTTTTTAACAAGTTTATGTCCTGCAATGTATCAACCCACAGACATTTTAGACAGAAATAAAACTCATTAAGGTGCAGTAAAACACACCAAGGTGCACCCCAGGGCACTCCACTGACACCAGCCAGCACATCTCTCACCTGCTGTACTGAATGTTCCTCTAGGTACCTCGCTTTGCTTTTCTTGCTAGGGAAGCCATACAGACAATAGAAACACTGCTCCAAGGCTGTTTCCAGCTCCTCTTTGTAGGGATGAGTATCTTCAGAAGTGGATGCTGCAAGTTCTTTTTGCAGTACCTGAACCTACAACATCAGAATTACCAAGATGAAAAAAATCATCTCAAATCTTTTGCCTTAAACTGCTTCTACCTTGACCCCCAGGCTGCTGCTTACATTTCCCCTCAGCAGCAGCCCCAATTGTTCCAGTAAGGCACATTCTGACTGCTGCTCAAGGACTTAGCTGCATATTAACACCTCCTGGTGCACATCACCTTCAGCCAGCACTGATGCAGCACACCTGAGAGGCAACTCACCTGCAGCCCCTGATCACTGAACAGCAGCCTGTGAAACACTTGTGTTCAGCACTCCTGCAGCTGTGTTTCTGTCCCAACAACCCATCTCCTTTTGTCTTTCCTTACCCTCCCAACACCCTCTTGTCTCTGAGAACTAAATTCCTGTGCTCACTAACACCAGATGATATTTTAGTTTAAGAAGGCAGCAGTCCTGAGACTGAACACTGAAGATTTTGCTCAAAGCCCTGGTGACATTTGTGAAGGTTTAGCAGTAAATCCACTCACAGCTCTGTTAGCTGTGGTTTATCCAGGTTCACAGGACATGCTGCCAGCCTGCCCAGGCTGCAGGCACAGCTTGGCAGAGCTGTGTCTGAGGGCAAGCTTGGCTCTGCAAAGTGCCACCTTTGTGACACACAGTGCCTGAGCCCTGGGCCCAGCCCTCTGCACCCCCAGCAGATTCATGGGGGGGCAGCCCAGGTGCACCAGCACTCTGCTCCCAACACCAGAGAGAGAGCCTGAGGACAGCAGGGTGCAGAGACAGCCTAGCAGTCCTCAGCAGAATTAGCCTCCTTTCAAATGCCTTTCATTATCTCCAGCCCTACACGGGTGAGCTGAGTGCTGCAGAACCCCTCAGGCTCTCTGTGCCACCCTTCCTGGCTGTCTAAATTACTGCCCTAGACACACTGCTGCTCAAACACACAGCTAGATGGGCTCTGGCACTGAGCTGTGCCTAATAAGCTCCAGGGAACACTGAAAGAGAAATGAACAGACCCCTGAGTAGCTGGATGCAGAACTAATGACAATTTTCTTCTGGCTGGAGGTAATAAACCTCCAGCCAGAAGCTGTAAGGTGCCCCTGAAATGCCAAAGGACCACAGCCAGCTGCTCTCCCAGCCTGTTAGCACTCTGCACAGGGAGAAGCTGACTGCATCTGGCTTTCTAAGTGAGGAACCAGCAGTGCACACAGAAATACCCTCCTTCAGCCAGGTGAAATTTGCTTTCTGCTGTAACAACTGCAACTCAAGGAATAAACTTGGGAAGGTCAACAACAAATGGCAAATTCCTTCAATCTCCTAATGCCACAGCACTGCTGTCCCACTGCTGGAGCATTAAAACCAGATTTAAGCTAGACTGGAACTGGATGGTAGGAGGNAGAGTGGGAGGGGTCCCTGCCTAAGCAGGGGGTTGGAACTGGCTGAGCTTTGAGGTCCCTTCCAACCTAAACCATTCTGTGATTCTGTATCAGCTCTTCCAGCACAGTCACCTGAACAGCAGAGCAAGGGAGAGCCTGCAGAGAGCCTCCAGGCACAGGGAAACAGAGCACTGAGGGAATTCCTGAGGCTCATCATCTTTGTTCAAGAGGAAACAAATAACCAAGGCCCACTTCAAGACTGAGTTTTCCTGGCTGACAGTTAAGTGTGCTCTTTTTTCACACACTACAGAGTATTTCCCTTTCCTCCTTCAGTCCATTGTTTTAAATCCCTTTTATGCTTGTGTGAAAAAAAGAAAAGCAGACCTGACTAGAACTGAGGCTGATGACCAGCAGGTGGGAGGGAACAAAGGTCTGCAGTGTGCTGTCATGGCTCTCACCTATGCACAGCTGAGCAGAATCATTTGTTAACTGAGTGGATTGTTCACTAATTCCCATCAAAGATGCTCTGACAGCACACAGCTTGCATCTCTTGTCTGACAAAAAGGCCTTTTGAGAGAGCAAGCCCATGGAGAGGGGTCTGGGATAACAAACCTTTGCTCTTGAGGTTACACTGACTGCAACCTTAATGTGTTTGCCTGGGAGAAGGGAAGTGGATTAAGAGAAGGATTTTTACCATGAAGATAAGGTAAGAAACACTCTGAAGGAACTCTGAAGTTGCTCCCTCCTTTGAAAGGGAGGTTGGCCCTCCCAAACTCATCCATTCTATGATGTGAACACTTACATAGAACCTGAGAAGAGCACCATCTGAATTGCAGCACCAGGATCTTCTTCCCAAGTACTCATGAGCAGTGTTCAACAGCATGAGTGAAGAAGGCAGCATGGGGGTATCAGGACTCACTGCAAGAAAGCAGTTGGGAAATATTTAAGCAGCAGAGAACTGAGTTAAACCCAATGAACCAATACTTCATCTGGCAGAAAAAAAGCAGCTTGCTTTGGGAGAAGGAAGTGATGTACTGTGTGCAGTTCTGCAGCCCCCAGCACAGGAAGGACATGGAAGTGTTGGAGCCAGTCCAGAGGAGGCCACAAAGATGCTGAGAGGGCTGCTGCAGCTCTGCTGTGAGGACAGGCTATGAGAGTTGGGGCTCTGCAGCCTGGAGAGGAGAAGGCTTCCAGGAGAGCTTGGAGTGGCCTTGCAGGATCTGAAGGGGGCTGCAGGAAGNCACTCCTCCAGTCCCTTCAAGCAGCAAGGTTAAGATGCCAAACAAGTATTTTCTCATCTATTCCAGAGCTAGATGGCAAAGAGCTGAGCTCCAAAAGCTAAGTGAATAATGAACTCACCTTCTTCCCCCTGGTGCTGCTGCTGCTGGCAGCAGAGGGATCGGAAAGCATCCTCCTCATGCTGGATGATCCTGTGCAGGATGATCCATGGAAGCACTGAGGAGACATAGGGCTCCTTGGGCTCCTCCTGTACTGCCATGCTGCAGTCTATGATCTAGCAAAGAGGCAGAGAGCAGTGATGCAGCAGGTGTGATTGCAAAGCACCCAGATTCATGGCTGCCAGTGAGCAGCTGTGCCCCTCTGAGGCTCCACAGCACACAACACCTCCGTGGGTTACCTGAATCAGGTTGTTTGTCAGTCGAACCAGGCTGGCTGTTATGGAAGGGTCACTCAGGATGCTGCTGACAGCTGATAATGAAGTGTCTATCCCTTTGAGCAGCTGTGTCACTGTGGCAACCCACTCTTCTTTGGCAGAGGTTGTTGTCATATTCATCATCTGCTGAATTGCTTCGTTCAAGGCAACTTCGGAGTGTTCAAAGCATTGCTTAAAATCTTTCAGCTTAAGCAGGGAGTCCTAGGGAATGGAAATGTGGAAAAATCCCTTGGGAGAATGGTTTCTGTGGAGCCATGAATGCACAGCAGGGCAAAGCACTGCAGACTTTGTGTAATGAAGTAACAGAAAAGGTAGCATTGAAAAAGGACCACAGGAGGTGCATGGACCCTGGACAACAAATACAGAATTAGGATCCAAGTGTTAAAAAATCACCACTGACTCTTTCTGGGTTTACCAGAGACACAAGAAAACCTGTTATGTAAGGAAGGATGTTCCTAACATCCAATCTAA
>VWYK01076727.1:0-18184 GCA_013399775.1 Semnornis frantzii
CTAACACAGGTGTTCTAGTAGCAGCTATGACTCTCATGATACTATATTATGCATTACTTATATCACACTAAGTGTTTACTATGCTTTGAAGCTGAATCTTTGACCTGAGGAATTTACAATATAATTCTGAGATGATGATGTAGATGCTAGTGGAGAAAAAAAGGAACCAGGAAAACAGGATTTAAAAAAAAAAAAACACCCCACCACACACACACAGAGACTCACTAACAACATTCACAGCCCTCTCATACCCTGCTAAGGGTGGAGTAGAAATGTGGGCATAGAGATTCTGTCCAAGGAACAAGAACAATCTAAGACAGAGGCACTGCTACAGCTGGCAAACCAACACTACTGAATGAGAGATTAACAACTGCAAGATCTTGGGATAAGCTACTCAAAGTGACACAAAAGGTCTCAGGACTCATTTCTCAATTAGTCTCATGCTAAAAAGAACAACTATTCAACTAAATGAAGGCTAATAATTACTAACTTTGAAAAACATAAATTAGATAACTTCTTGGTTTTCAGTATTTTGAAAAAGTTAGATAGACATTTTAAGTCAGTCTGCATCTTCTTGGAATAAAGTGATAGGAAGGTAGTCTCACAGGCAACATGGCATCAAATGCTTCAAAGAAAGTGGCTTATCTGGGTTCACAGATTCATAGAATGATTTAGGTGGGAAGGGATCTCAAAGATCACCAAGTTCCAACCCCCCTGCCATGGGTAAGGATACCTTCCACTAGACCAGGCTGCTCAAGGCCTCATGTTTCCTACATCTATACAGCATCAAGGGTTATAGTGTAAACGAAAACCTGCTAAGCAATATCCTAACTGATCACAAAACTATACCAGACTACTTAATTATTTGTAATACATTTCTAGAGGATACTTTTTTTTGTGTTTTAAACCATTCCTGATAACTTTTAATCAACATTCCTAACAAGTTGCATACTTAATATATCCTCTTGACTAACATTAATACTCCACAGCTTTGTCTGTTTTCAACATAAGATGCTCCCTTAACTCTGTTTTAGTGGTGTTAAGCAAAAGATAACTAAGTTAGTTTGACATGGGAGGAAAATGAAAACAATGAACAAAGTATACAGGGCTTAAAGACAATAACCAAGTGGTTGGAGCACTGACCCAAGATGCTGAAGATCTTTGTTCAAGACTCCAAATGAGATTAGACCAAGCAAACAGAGAAGCCTATTTGATCGAAATCTTCCATTACCAAAAGAAACTGGAGCAGAAAAAATGTCAGACTTCGAGATGTCTCACAAAAGAGAAACATTCTGTCCAGTTCTATTGGCTACAATCTTCCATGCATTCAGCTGTGGTAGCTGAACTTATGCTGTAACACACTATGGTCCTATAACTCTTACCCATCTTGAGAATCACATTTTACTCAATTACATTGAAAGTAAATGAAAGGAAAAATAAGTGTCCTTCCAAAGTACTGTATAAAAGATAAAACACTTCAAGAAACCCAGAGTATTGTAGAATAAGTATGGGGGGGAAAAAAAAAAAAACTACATCAAATCTAAAATATTTTGGTAATAGAAGAATTTTCTAACCAATAGAACTATGTAGAGTTCCTGTAACAGCATGAACCAAGAACCACCAGTAAAACAACAAAAATTACCTAGACAATAAAGCATTTAGTCCATTTTTAAATCCAACAATGGTAATGCACTATTCAACTTACAAACTGCTGTGTATCGTAGAGCAAAGATATAACCTTTTACTAAGGTCTTGATGCTGTGTTGAAACTCCACAGTAAATACTACCTAAAGGGTGTATTTCTCGTTAGTATTTGTCAGCTGATTAGAAAAAAAATCCACACACACATTTCAAAATTCATTATTCCAGCAGCAGGCAACTTTACCTTTGTCCTGTTGAAGACACTAACAAGAACAAAGGACCAGATGGTACCCGTTTGTCATCCATTGCCATACAAAGTCTGCCCAAGAAATATGTTACGCTTATCAATCATTAGGTCTGAATCACAGTTTAAAATATATATTGAACAGACCTTCTGTATGCATCAAACTCACTGTGATGCTGACCCTAAAACCCTTTTTCTCCATTTGCATCTTGTTGCTATGGGAAACACACTGAAGGAGCACACGTTTGAAAACTGAGGTTGCATTTTTCCTCTTAGTCACACTGGAACAGACATTTATTCCATAAAAGTTTCACCAGGCAAAAGTGGAAATAAACACAGAGAGCTACAACACAGGAGGAAAGAACAGGAAGAAGATGAACAGAGATTTAAAACCAATTTTAGAGAAGGGAACAAAAGCACAAGAAAAAGGCACCACTAATATAATTAGCCTTGCTGAACTCATTCAGATCTGGTTTGATTTTCAAACAAACTTTCTTGTTCACCAGTTCAAATGATACTTTTTTTTCCTTGCAAGTATTTTACACAGGAATAGCACTAGCTTAAAAAATTCTCTGCTCCAGCAGCCTCCGATAGAACAGGACACTGAGTCTTTAACAGAAAACATTCACCTAAAATGTCTTTATTTCCCCAGCAGCAATCAGGCAAGAGAACATGAAAGCAAGAATTCCAGCAGCCATTTCCAAGCAGGCAGCAAGGACAATCTATAAAATGCTTAAAGCAAATAAAGGGGAAACGGAGTGAGGGATTAAGGTTCTCTTGATCCCAAGCACAAAGGCCACTTGGCTACTATAGAAGAATTTACTGAAGTCACACAGAACAACTGAAAATGAGAAGTCTTGAGTTCAGTAAAAGGAAATGACTAGGCCAATAAGATATTCTACAGAGAGGATTTATAAGCACTAAAGAAAATAACTGAAATTTGGAAACTGATTACTAACTCCATGGATTTTCAAAGCAAACTCCCAAATCTCCTACAAATTTTAGAAAACATCAAGGTAAAATTGTAATTCATCCACGAGCATGAATAGACCACTCACTCACACCACTCATTCCTTTTTCTTCAATATACACCAATCTTTTGGCAAGGAATATTTTACATTGAGGGAAAGGTCTACCTAGGACTTCTTTCCCCTCCATCAAGGAATAAGTTTGTGTTTACATCACATGAGGGGTGGAAAAGAAAGCTTATTTCCTAGAAAGCAAGATCATACATTTCATCCTGCCCCAAGCAATATAAGTTACAGGCGATCAAGTCAGAGATGATGAAACCAGAATTAATTCAGCAGCAGATGGTGTTGAGCCCTTTTTATAGTTGAAATGCAAAACATATGGATGGAGTGGGGTAAAGTTTCAGAGAAGGACAAGTAAATGTTTGTTTAAGTCAGGGAGGGAAACATCAAAACTAACAAAAGATAAGCAACATGAGCTTTCTGAAAACAAATCTTTTTCGTAGCTTTCTATTAAAAGACTATCCTAGCAAAAGAAGTATTTCCCAACACTTGACATGTCCCAGAAAAAAAATTTACTATTTGAAACTCTTTTCTTTTTCCCCATTGGTGGGACATACATGTACACAAACTGATGGACTTCACTAACACAGTTAGAGACATTTTCCTCAAAAAACTTTCACAGATGCAAATGATTACAGATGGGCAGTAACTACTGTCTGATAAAAAGGGAAAATTTGGTTTGTTTTAAGAGAACAATGGACGGTACTGTAATCTATTGCTGTTGCTTAACTAGTTACAGAATGATTTATGAGAATGCTTAGCACTGTACAGGAAGGGTGAAATGAGTACCTCTGCCCTCCACAGCTTATGATATATGTGACAGAATACACAGCCATTCATCTGACTCTTGAGGATCTATTCATGGTAGGAAGCTTAAACACAGCTGTAAGTGCCTGCAGAGCAGTGGCCTGTGCTGGTTTGAGCTAATTGGAATATTTTAATAGAAAAAATTGTACTATAGGCTGTGAAGGAAAACAGTGGTAATGTCTACTTCACTCAGAGGCTTGCTGCGATGTTTAGGTATAAGAAAACCAAAACAAAGAAGATAAGAGTCTCTCGAGCTGGCAGTCTGGGTCACGAGGGACTTACGGGCTTGCTGGCTTGCTGCTTGGGTCTTGGGCTAGCAGCTCTGGCTTCTCCTCTCTGTTGAATAACTTCACTAACCGCTTTTCTTCTAATCCTCCCCAGCCGATCCTCCTTGCGCGTAAGCCAAACCTTGGGGTAAGGTGTGGGAGTGGGGAGAAGGGGAAGGGTGGTTGGGAGCCCCTCCTGGGGTCTCTGATTTCTGGGAGGGGAGTTGTGTGTCTGTATTACCTTAAACTTGTATATTTCTGTAAATATTCCTGTATATACTGTATATATTTGCTTGTATATTGTGCTGAGCTGTAAATAGAGCTTCATCTCTTAACTTCCAGCCGGCTGAGAATCTAGTCTGGGTCATTTCAAAGCGTGGGGGGGTGGGGAACTCCCAAACCGTCACATGGCCCAAGAAAGAAAATCAATTTCAACAGCCAAAATACACCTATAAAACTAGACTCCTTCCACTTGGCTGCTTCTTTCCTAGTGTATTCAGCTATAGTTGGATCTAGTACAAAACTTCAGTGTAAAAGCTGTTAGAAAAAAATGCTACAAAAAGAAAAATGCAGGAGAGAAAATAAGGGGAAGCAAAACAATAAACAGCAGGTTCCTAGCAAAAGATAAATCAGAAAGTGATCCAACTGTTCACATAGTTCCATAAATTGGGATATGAGCATCTATGAGTGACCATCTTGCTTTCTTGACTACTGGTCAGCTTCCACAGTTATTCATCTTAGCACAATGTTCATTATTTCTTCTTCTGTTTTCATACAGCTACTTAAAAAGGAATTATTACAAATCAACACTGAATCTTATCATCTATGTTCTGCAGACTCCACTGACTCAGAGCAGTCTTTCACTGACTTAAACCCATGTCCCTCCACTGGCAGACTAGAAGGTGCTTTCTTTTTCAACATTCTACAATGTTATGTCTTCTGGTGAGCTCTATACCAACATTAGTACTCTTCAAGAGTTCCTTTGTTTAGCATATATCCAGAAAAAGCAAAGTACTCAAATTAGACATAACTCTGACCTAATGGTTATGGGGACTGGCTGCAGTGACCCCTTCCAGTTCCTGAACAGCTCATAAAAATCAGAATCACAGAACATCAGGGGCTGGAACTGACCTCGAAAGATCATCCAGTCCAACCTCCTTGTAGAGCAGGATCACCTATACCAGATCACACAGGAACACATCCAGGCAGGTTTTTAGTATCTTCAGAAAGAGAGACTCCACAACGCCCCTGGGCAGCCCGTTCCAGTGTTCCAGCACAGTCGCAGTGAAAAAAACTCCTCCTCGTGTTTACATGAAACTTCCTCCAAAACGCAATACAGACACTGGCTATTAAGGATCACAGTCTGAGATGAAAACTTCATCTACCCAGCACACAGGAAGGCTACGCACTGTAGTTGGGCTGTGGACACCACTTAAGTGGCAAGACATACAAGAATCAAGAACTGTAATGCCTGCCCTTTTTTTGTGATCTTGGTTTCACAAATAGCCTCCTCGGGAACAGTTCATTTTCACATGTTGGAAAGATACTCACAAAAGCAAGATGGCAATTCGGCTTGATAAAACCGACAGGTTTTCACAAATAAAAAAAGAGATCTGATTAGATAACTATCATGGGAGCCTTCTGGTTTCATCTGAAAGCAGGCACTACACAGAGTCACACAGAGAGCAAAGCTCTTTGCTGAAGTTGCACACCATCATCAGAATTTTAAGTCCAGAAGTCTTTCAGAGGTTGACAATAGAGAAAGAATTTTTTTCTTAATTGGGGAATTTAACACAATGACTGGATTATCTGCCCAACTATTTTCAGCTGCTCATGCTTCACTAAACACGAGTATTTAGCTCATCATTCATAAACCCCTTATTACACTGAAGGGGGCACAAGTAGTGTACAAGATGATAGGTTACAGGTGGTGCTAATCGGAAAGAACTAAGTCTTTTTAAAACCTGTTGTATACAATTAAGTGAGATAATCAGATTCTGAAAAACAATTTCTTAAACAACTTTAGTGAGGTCTGTTGTATAACTTTAAACACAAGTTTGAACACATGCAGTTTTGCAGTAAGTTGAGGGCAATACGCCTTTGCAGTATCTTACTCTAGTTGCTGCCACTGGAGTTGCTACCTAAAAGCTGATAGTGCTGTAGAGAAAGCCTTGTTCAGAAAATAAACATTAAAAACTACTACTTCGTCACAACAGCAGAGATCACGATGGAACCAAACTCTAGTTCCCAAAAAGAGACAAAGACCAAAATGAACACAGAAACAATATAATATTCATAACGCAAGGTACAGCACGGCACTGATACACAGGGAGTTGTAAGACCAGTTGAATTACAGGACTGTGCAAAATACACAACCAGAAATCACAGAAAATCATCTACAAAGAGCTACTAGAGAGGAAAAAAATTAAAGTTGTGCATGTTTCTGTTTATGACTGTTAAACAAAGATGGAGAAACCTAGTGCTGAATAGTTAATCTGCCAAGAGAAAAAAAGCAGACAGGAAGAAAGGTGCAATTCTTCATTACCAGTGAAATGTACTCAGACATAAGATGTTAGACAATTATCTTACAAAGTATGCCTTGTAACATCAGGGACTTGTTTTCAATAACTACAGTTGGGTGATTTTAATTCACTTTTACAAATTCTTTGCCATGTATTACTTCTAGCCTATTTATCACACACAAGTACAAACACATTGCATCAGCAGGTTTTATTTAATTCCTAACTGCAACAAGCGTCTGTATTTGTAAATTAACTTCTACATCACTATTATTTTGGCTTTGAACTTATTCAATATTTTCTTCAAATGACAGAAGAGTCTGTAAACCTGTAACACGCCCTTTTTTTTTTTTTTTTAAGGATCACACCTAACTCCTATTTTCCTCTTTGAAAAATACAGCCTAATTACTTTTTGGAATTATGGTCCCTGTACTTCATGTGAAAAATGCTTCATCAGATAACAACAAACACAAAAGCATCTCGTCCCATAAAAATGCCACTGCAATCGTCAAGCAGACTTTGATGAACAGCTGCAGCGCACACCTCATGTTTATCATACAGGGGCGGTGCTTCTCTGTTTTCTGAAAATGTTATTGCACCCTTCCCCTCCACATGCACTCAGCGGGCAGCAACGTTGCTTATTCATACGCCCTCCAGAGAAAAAAAGATCTCGTCTGCCTGCACAAACCTTTGAATTAACTTCCAACGATCCACCAGGAGATACAAACCTGCCTCTAAAGTCTGGTGACATAACACTCGGAGTGCGTCAGCATATAATATAGTGAAACTTTTTTTAAGGGAAAGAAATAAACCGCCCTTCAGTATCAAAAATAAACCCCAAATACTGACATGCATATACATAAACAGGCATATGTACACACACATGTACAGTTCTTTTCATGTTTGAATTATGTAAAGTCATCTTCAAAATGAAGGCTTCTGTGGGCTAACCTGGAAGTCCTTCAAACAAAAAAAAAAATACCTTCAATAGAAAACTGAGAAGATCCAGGAGTTCACTGAAGAACAACAGATTTTTACCTCTGATAAAAGAGTAATTTGATTTAGCTAATGCGTTTTAATTATTTAAGCTCCACTCCCATTATGGCTTCTACATACACCTATTCTTATTTACTGTGAGTAGCCTTATTGAAGTCTACTTCTCCTGGTATGCAAGGTCAGGCACCGCCTCCATGGGATAAAAGCCTTTATCCTTCTAAAAATATCAGTCTGCCAGGATCCACTCTGGCAAAGCTCTGTGATGCAAACAGCATCGCTACAGTCCAGGGGCTGTTCTACTTCCATGAGTAAGCACTTGCAGCGCCGGGCTATAATTAGTTGGAGTAATTTTAGGACCACTACTGAAAATAAGAGAGAATGGACTAAGAAAGCCCTCAAAACGGCTTGGGTGTGTTATTTTCCTCTCCTTCGGCTATTTCCAGCTTCTCTAAGTAGCTCATCGAGAGCCGAGGCGACCTCGCTACGCTGGGAAGGTGTCCCTGGCTGCCATCACCGCGCGGCGACACCGCTTCCCGCGGGTGGGCAGCTCCCACTCGAACCGGTGGCCCGCGGCACAGGGCCCGCGGGCATGCCTGACGTGAGGGCCGCGGTCACTCGCGGCAGAAGGGCTCGCGGGAAGCGTTGCTCCCCCCCACCCCCCTTACCGGCCCCTGCAGGAGAGGCGGCGCCGCCGCTTACCTGACCGCCACTCGCACGGAGCTCTCGTCCTGGCCGGCAGACATGGTGCCGAGGGGCGGCTGAGGGTCAGCCGCCAGCCTTGTCGGGAGTGCAGTGCACCGGGCCGAGGAGGGGCCCACCGAAACGGAGATGGGGGCACTGCTGCGGGTCCCCCCCTCACCTTCTCTTCCAGCTCCGCCACCTATCCTCTCCAGCCATTTTAGGTGCCTGAATGAATAGGTAAAAGCGGCGGCAGCGCAGGGTGGTTCGCGCCGCTCCGCCTCCTACCCCACGCCTCGCTCCGGCCCCTCCTGGGCGGAGAGCGCTGTCAGTCAACCCTCCGGCCAGCAAAGAGACAGGCCCCGGACCCAGCCCCCGGCCACCGCCTCTCCGGGGTCTGACTCCCCGGCCCCGGCCGCCCCAGCCGCAATGCGTCAGCAGACCCCGCCCCGGGCACGGCGGCCGGTGAGGGTGCGCGCCCGGCGGTTGTGCTCCGCGCACACGCTCAGGACCGCGCCTCGCCGCACACCCGTACACCCTCGCTCCTTCACACGCACACGGCTTCCACACCTGCCTCTCCATCCACACTCGCTATGTGGGCGCACCAGCCCTTCCCACGCACACCTATTGCACACCCTCTTGCACACGCACGCCTTTCCAGTGCAGTGTGCAGCCCTTCTCACGCATGCACTTGGCTGTAGTCCCAAATGTACCTCTTGCAAAGAACAGCAATGCCACGTATGGCATCTGGCTTACGAGTGCCTCCTCCTCCGTGTGTACACGTTCATGGCACTCGAACACGTGTGTGTGGTGCTCCTTTCCTGCACCACAATGACCCGCTCATGCTACCAACTTCTCTGCCACACAAGCAGGCTCTGCACGCAGCTTTTGAGGCCTTATCAATGGGGAAAGGAGCTTAACCCCTTGCCAGGGATGTAGGTGTTTTCCTTTTCCACCTGTTGCCCTCTCCTGAACAGGAATGTGATTCCTCATTCTTCCTTTCCAGGCCCTGTGTGGTTACCTCGACCCCCACGCAGCTCTCCCGTTTTTCTGTCTGTGCTGGCAGGTTTGCTTGCCCTAGATGCTCCAGCCAGGCATCACTGTTCTCACTTCGCTAATGAAATGCCTGGGTTTTTGTTGGAAACTGAGTGGGTGGATGACATTAATTTCTGATGCAAATAGTAATCCCTGCCAGGAAACAAACCTGGCTATTTTGTTCAAAACAATCCTCATCTCTAAAGAAGATTTTCCATCAGAATAGACCTGGGTTTGAATTTTTAATGATATGCTAAAACCTTGCAATTCAAGTTGGTTTGCTTCTGATAGTGAAGGTTTTTCATGCCCAGACACTAGCCACTGTCACAGATGAGCAGGTGAGGTCTGCTGGTGTGATGAGGGCTCTAGCCATGCCTGTCACTCCTTTCTAATGTCCTTTCTCAGAAGAAATACACTGTATTGTTGCTATTCTGCATGTTGCTCATAGTTATTTTCTGCATCTTTTCCATTTTTCTCTACTCATTTAGAAATTTGATTGCTTCTGGGAAATGGCTCACCTGTAAGTTTCTATACAAACTATGGCACTCTGCTTTCTTCTGAATTGCACAGCACCACCATACAAATCTCTAACGGCATTTGAAAGTGTGCGGAACTTAAACTTCATGGCGTATCGCTGAAGTATACTAAGATAACAGTTATCTGACAGGCAGGAAAATGGAGACAGAGGTACTTCGGTCTGAAGTCACCAGCGGAATCTGGAACAAGCAGCACAAAGTTCCCTGGGCTTCCTGTCTCACTATTCTCTATTTAATGTCACAGGCCAGGTGCTTTGCTGCTTTTTTATTACAGAATGGGCAAGATAACAGAGAAAGAAAAAGCTCCTTCAGGTGAGCTTCATTGGCATTCCTATGAAATTACCTCAAAATGAAAGTGATAGAAGGCTCATAGTTCAGGTCGTTTCCAGCTAGCAGGGATTAAACACTCATGACTGTGTTGTACATCTGTCTGTATTGTACTGAGCTGTTTAAAAATACCTGCAGCCCGTCCCCAGTGAGTGGAATCCTGTAGCATAATTAGATTATCATAATTTATTTCCATCAGATTTACGAAGCAAGCTAACAAATCTTAAGCAAATATGGAAAGGGCAAATATTGCCATGTTTTCGCTGTAATAGCTTTAGTAACTTGGATACTTTCTTATCTAACAGTATCCAATGCATTTTTTTCAGCTGACACAGTACAAGGTTAATGTAACAAACACACTCAAGCCAGATTTGTACCTTGGCAGTATCGCCTGTATTTGTTTCACACAGCATCTTTCACTGGGTAGGCTCCAGTACAGCAAAGCTCATTCACATCACCCTGAGTCTAAAATCCTGCTAAGTCAGTGCCTTCAGTTCACCACAAGAGCTATGCTAAAGGTCCAGTGGAGAGTAGCAGCCACAGGAGCTGCCTACGACTTTCTCAGTCCTGGCTGCTTGGACCCATGATTATATTCTGTAATTTTATAGTGCCATTTCTTTCTGGGCCTCATGTGCCTTTAGACACTTGCCTCAGCCTGACCACATCCAACCCTCTCTCTTCCACACTGAAAATGAAATTATCAGATTAAGAAGTCTGGCAGAAGTCCTCCTAAGATTAATGTTACATATACAGATAGGTTGCTATTCACAGGTTTCAGGTCTTAATGACAAAGATTTGTTATCCAAAGTTTGCATCATTTGTCATCCACATTGGGATTAAACAGGAGGTCATAAATTTTGGTGCTGTAGTAAAACTATTCTCTTCTAATTCATGACTATTTCAGTCCTACAGTATTACACAAGTATTTTCTGTCTTAAGTATTTGATTCTCCTCTGAAACTGACACAGCAAGTTGCATTTAGCTTCTTGCCATGTTTCATGCAAATTGCTGCCACTCAGATGTAAAACAAGGAAAAGACACAGATCCTACTTACTTAATAACTGATTTTCCTATTTCCAGAAAGTACACAATCCTTTTGTTAAAATAAACCATTTTACTCTGTTTTTTTTCCCTGCTTGTCCAGTATAAACAAAGTCTGCTACATTGTTAACTTTGCTGCCCCAGGAAACTTAATTCAATTCTCTCGTTTTTCATTTCTTATAATGTGGTTGACCTCTGCTCTCCAGCATCCTATTCATTTCCAAGGATTAACTTGAATAAATAAGGGTGCAATTGCTCTCTTTCATTGCCTAAGACAGTAGCCAAAGTGCCAATACCGTGTTTATATTTAGTAAAGCTGTATGGTAACACTTACAACTCTCACAACTAATGAACAAGGTTTCCTGGAAGGTCTCCTCTCCTCGTGCTCCCAAGTCAACATGCCTAAAGGTAGAATCTGCAGTAGATCATGCTGTCTATTCCTGTGGCTGCAACAGGTACCAGCTATCTCTAGTCACCCCTTGATCAGCTGCAAAGATTCCCAGAGAGGGGTCAAATTGCAAGGCTGGAGGCCTGGAAGGGAATTCACAGATCTGGACCCTGCTGGGTGCTTAGAGGAGGACTGTTAGGAATATCCCTCCCTGGCAGCCATCCCAGGTGATGACTATTACACTTGCACCTCCTCCATTCTGTTGCCATATGATTCAGCACCATGGGCTTCATCCACTGAGGCGACCAAAGACCTGTGTTCGGAAGGGTGAGGGCTCTGGCTGTCATACTTGCACACATATTTGCACACAGGTTGTTTAGGGCATATCTGTGTTGTACTAGTTGGTCTTGAAATGACCTAATTAAAATAGACCACTTAAAACAGTGGAGCCCTCACTTCTAATGTTCTAACTGTGATCATTCACCAGTACTAAATAAGCCAATTTAATGAAAGAGTCAAATCAATGTTCAAGTGCTATGGGAGAACATTATTGATGCCTTGTTCTGAAGGTCACTAAACCTTGTCATAGGTACAGTTCATGCTGTTTTATCAAATTCACACACACAAAATAAAGAGTTAGTATATCATCTCACTGGTGAATATTGCTTTCTGGAATGTATATATTACATAAACTCTTTTTGGCCACACAAAAGCCAGAATTTATGCAGCAATTTTGGAATGACACAACATGAAGCCTAATTGTGATGGTTTGGGAGTTCCCCACCCCCCCCCCACTTTAAAATGACCCAGACTAGATCTCAGCCGGACTGGAAGTTAAGAGATGAAGCTCTATTTACAGCTTAGCACAATATACAAGCAAATATATACACTATATACAGGAATATTTACAGAAATATACAAGGTAAAGGTAATACAGAAACACAACTCCCCTCCCAGAAATCAGAGACCCCAGGAGGGGCTCCCAACCACCCTTCCACCTTCTCCCCACCCCCACACCTTACCCCAAGGTTTGGCTTACGCGCAAGGAGGATCGGCTGGGGAGGATTAGAAGAAAAGCGGTTAGTGAAGTTATTCAACAGAGAGGAGAAGCCAAAGCTGCTAGCCGAAGACCCAAGCAGCAAGCAAGCCCAGTCCCTCGTGACCCAGACTGTAGCAAGTAAGCCCCTCGTGACCCAGACTGCCAGCTCAAGAGACTCTTACCTTTTTGTTATGGTTTCCTTATACCTAAACATCGCAGCAAGCCTCTGAGTGAAGCAGACATCGCCATGGTTTTACCTTCACAGCCTACAGTATAATTTTCTCTATTAAAAAATATTCCAATTAGCTCAAACCAGCACACTAATTATATAAGCAAATATGATATAGTGAAGACATTCTACTGAGCACATTTTTATCATATTCATTTATATGAAAAATGGCTCATATAAGTGATTGCAGATTCTCTCTATAGATTTTTCATTTTCAAGGTCTGTCATAATTCTATGAACATGTGCCCCAGTAACTCCTTGTATTCCACTATCTTTTAACACAGGAAGAGTAATTGAACTCTTATGGAACTATGTTTCATGAGCTGCTGGTGATGGAAATTAAGTCAGTAGCATTCACTTGTCATCAATAATCATTAGCTTTATCTAGAAACTCTAAAAGCTTCAACATTAACATCCATGAGTGCTTCCAGGTTTCTACTTGGCAAAGTGAAACTTCTGTTTGCATTCTCTGTATGGTGCCTCGAGCTTACATAAACCTTATTCCTTTCCATAGTCATCTTTTGAAAGTTCATCACTGCAAATTAATCTGAATGAAACTTCTAACACTGTTGCATTGTGATTTTTAACGACTTTATAGAAGTAGTTTTTTTCTTCACTGGCTGGCTCCTCATTTCAAACTACAGGTCTGGGAAAGCAAACAAGCTTATAAAAGACATTTCAAATACTTCCAATTTTCTTCCCATCACTCACTGGGAGTTTTAATTAAATAACAATGAGGAAACAAAAGTGTTTAGCCACTGGCAGGCTAACAAGAACAAAAGGGGAGCCTTTGCTTCCCAGAGCTTCAGAAAAGAAAGCAGGATGCTGAAGGAAATTATCACTTGGCTCCTGGCAGGATGGGGAAAGGTAAATTCAAAGTTGAGAAGGAAGAAAGGAGTGCAAAATTATGTTTATATAACCAGAATAACACCAGATAAAGAAGGCAAACAGGATGGTTTAGTTCAGATGAAGCAAACAGATGATGATAGAGAAACCAGAGAGGATGGGGTGGAGAAGGAAGAGGAATCCCTGGAGTTGAAGCCAAGCAACCATTGTGAATGGTTGTTTCTGGAGGGATCTTTGGAGTCAAAGGCATGTAACAGCTCTGCACAATCGTTTCTGGAGCTGTCAGCACAAAACAAAAGCAGCATCGGGCACCTTGAAAGGAAGAAGGAGATGAGGATTTTCCATCCATCTTCCAGAAAAAATGAATTGACCGAAGTAGAAATCATGTCTGGAGCTGAGCAGAGGATTCAGTGGGAATACAGCTGCTAGCTGCACCATTGCACTTGATGAAGAAAGAAGGAATTTCTTTATGTACTAATGCTTTTTACACACAAAAATTGCACTGTGTTAGCTGCTTCTGGCAGCTCAGAGTTTTTATGTTACAAGAGAAAAATGTGCTATACTCATACACTGATGTCTCTTTCTTTTGGACTTAAGGACTGTTGTAGTTTGTACTACTGTAACTATCTACACTAAGATGATTGTATGAGGATAAATGTTTTTTTATAAAAATACACATGTTGCATTATATCCCATGTAGTACAGATGTACATTAAATCCCTTCTAAACCAATGCTGCTAGTCTAGAAGAAACACAAGAAGGAGAACAAGACACATCTCTGATGAAAACCTCACCTACATGGTCTTAACAGACTCATGACTCAAATCAGTGGATATACTTTAATGATGAACATTACTTTTATGTCACAGTGTTTTAAGATTTTTTTTGTTTTGTTTTTGTTTTGTTTTTTTAACCTGAAAGTCACAATCAGCTGTTTTGGACTATTTACAAGGTCTTGTAATGACAAGACGAGGGGCAATGGGTTTAAACTGGCAGAGGGGAGATTTAGACTGGATGTCAGGAGGAAGTTGTTTGCAGTGAGGGTGGTGAGACACTGGCACAGGCTGCCCAGGGAGGTTGTGGCTGCTCCCTCCCTGGAGGTGTTCAAGGCCAGGTTGGACAAGGCCTTGAGTGAGCTGTGCTAGTGGGAGGTGTCCCTGCCTATGGCAGGGGGTTGGAACTAGATGATCCTTGAGGTCCCTTCCAACCTTACCATTCTATGATTCTGTGATTCTATAAAATCTTGCAAATTCCCTGGCAATTGGCAGTCCTTTAATTTATTACAGGAAGAATATAAATAACAGAGATAAGAGGGAAGAAATATCAGAAAGTAGCCTTTACAGCAATGTAAACTTTAGTTTCATAATTTGTGATAACTGTATTCAAATGTAGCACAGTATAAAGAATAAATTAATTCCAGTCTTAGCAGGACAAGACCTCATAATCAGGTTCTTAATTAGCTCCTGACATGCAGTTCATGCAGTTTTTAGCAAGTGACTTCATTCACTTGATCAGAAACTTGCTCTTCTGAGCATTACCCTTTGCCCTGATTCACTAATGCCTAGAAATGAACCCAAAATGCTAGGATGACTGCACACCATGCTTTCTTCATGCTATTGCAAAAGACTACTAAATATCTCCAAAGGAACAGCTTAGTAAGCCAGCTGCTTTACAGATCTAAAACAAAGCAAGTATGGCTCTTCCCCTTTCTTGTACAGGGAAACTGAAGCAAACAGCACAGGAGAAATCATAGATGCCTGTAGAAGGAATGATTGCCAGAACCAGGCACAACACTCTTGTGCCTGGGCAAACACTATTAGACCACACCTTAATGAGATGAATTATTAATACAATAACTGCACGGGAAATTAATTCCTGCTGCCTCTCACCACAACCAGCTGCTCAGAGCCGAATGTGTCACAGTTGCACAACACAATTTTTGCCAAAGGATACAATTACCCAACATGAAGGATTTTTCATAATGTCCCTTCCAGTAGTATCCTCATCCTTCCTCTGTCCTTCCTCTGTCCTTCTCCCCTCCCCTTCCCCCCATCAATACCATGCTTTCAGTTTTTGGTTCAGCCTTGTGGAAGGTACTGAATCACAACAGGAGTCCTGTATGCATATGGTGAGCCCAGCATTAGCAGTTGTGGGGAAGCCTTCTCTGAGCAGACTTGCCAATCTGCCCTTCATAAGATAAATAAAAATGATCTTACATATTTAAACAAGAAGCTATCAAAACCCCAGGACATTCCATACATTTTAACTTCTCCATAGCTGGTAAAATTCACAGATGAAATTTGTTCCAGTCAGGCCAGGACGTTTTCCATATCCCTGCAAAGCCTGCAGCTTAGTGAGTGACCAGTGTTGATTACTCTGTGTAAACACTTACGTTCTCCCAGGCTTCCTCCCTTATGTCTGTGTATTCACTAGCCACAGCATGCCTAAGCCTCAGACGGTGAGTTCCTTGGATTAGAGCTTGTTGTACACTTTTTCACAATGAAGTCCTATTTCCTAATTAGCATCCTTAGACATTACCACAATAGAAACAATAAATAACAAAAACAATAAGGATGGAAGGTGGGTGAAGACGTGACTAATTAGCTAAACAGTGCTGGGACCACAAGCCACAGGCAGCATGGGAGCCTGGGGAAGAGTAAGTGGGTGGAAGAGTCACCTGTGTAATAGAGGGTTGGGTGGGTGAAGAATAGGTCTTGCAAGACAAAACTGAGAGTCTTTGTTTTGATAACATCATAGAATTTATAATTTAAGGGATGACAGCTGTAGATTAAGCATGGCACAAGTTGCTCTACTCTGTGTGTGCAGTCTAGCTTGGCACTGCCACACAGAGTCATGAGATAAAAAGGATCGTTGAGATAGAGCTGTGAGAAGCAAGAGTTCCCAGAGTTTGAAGGAGGACCACTGCTGTGGCATGTGCTGTACCATGGCATCAACAGCCAGGGCCACTGCACCAGCTCTGCAGCAAGCTGCAAGCCTCACCTGCCCTTACCAAGAGAAAACACGTGCTTCCAGGTCTGTGCTAGGCTATATGTAGGTGGAAGCATTCACTTATCCAGGTAGCAGCTGTGGCTAAACAACCATTCCTTATCTTCCCCTGGTAAAATACAACAAAATGAATGACATCTCCTTGACATATATATTTTTTTAAGCCATTTTCATCCCACTTGTTGTGTTTATATCATTTGAAAACACTTAGGTCAAAGGATAATCCCCAGAACAGTGACAAGCTGTATCTTATTTACATTTGCATTTATGGAGTGTAGATAGATAGATTTTGCTCCTGAAATCAAGCACACCTCTTTGTACAGCAGGTAATGAACTTCCAGAATTCATTGCCACAGGGGGCTGGAGAAGCAGGTTATTAGCAGGAATAAAAAGGGATTAGAAAGATTTGTGTACAATGCCTCCATTAACAGATACAAAAAGGAACAGGCACTTCCAATGACTGTGGTCTTAGGAGGACCAGATTAAGAGGTCAGGTACATGTGCTCTCCCCAAATAGCATGTCCTACTGTCACATTTCAGGCTGTGCTATCAGGGGGGACCTTGCAGCATCTGCTGGGGCCTTCAAAATCTTGGGCTTGATCAGTGCAGATAGCCAATGCTCATACAGCTACCCCAGTGCCATCACAGGCTTTGAGCAGAAATAGCATTTGTAGCTGACCCAGCAAAGCATTTCCTAATTCCCAGAAATGTTAAGTCCTAAGTGGTGCTGCTTTCACCAGGTTGGCCAGCAACCTGCATGGTGAACTTGGAAGGGAGTTACAAGGATCAAAAAATGTTCTTTAACTAACAATTCACTGGGGCTCAAAAAAATATAGATGGAGGAAGACAAGATTTTGGTAATCCTTTAAAAAGTGCCTGAAAACAGATATTCCTTAATTTCAGGGATGGCACTGAAAGGAAGAGTGGAGAGCAAAGTAGCCATGACTTTCCAGCTGTCTCTTTTCCCAGCTAAAGGCTCTAACTCCATTTCATTTCTCCACAAACCACTTCTGAGCACTTCTACTGCCCTTCTCTGGAATTCTTCCAGCTTTGTTACCTCGTGCCTGAGATTAGGCAACTGGACTGGAAGCTGCACTCAAGATTAGTCTGCACTGTGGTTTCTTACCCTATCACAAAGATGTTCTCTGTTTTCCCTAGTCCTTTTGCAAGTAAATCTTGAGACTGGATTTTTCTGCTTGACAGACATTTGTTATCCACCATCTAACATCTTCTTCCTGCATGATAATGAAGAAATATTTTTTTTTCCCTGCAAAAATGAAAGATAATTTTCTCCTCTGTGCTCTGAATTTTATTTACTCTCATTACCACACAGAGTCATTCTGTGACAGGAAAATTAATTTACAACTTTTTGTAACTACTAAAGTTATTGTGTTATCATCTGGCTTTTCATGGAAAATGTGCATCTTAGCAAAGATCCCTATGATGCTTTGCTAATAAAGTAATCAACTGATTTGAGGCTGTTTAAATAACAGGAATGAGGGAGACCCATAGTGGCTTAGAGACTGATACTAGGTAAAAGACTTAAACCAAGTCA
>VWYK01076727.1:18277-28317 GCA_013399775.1 Semnornis frantzii
CATCTAGTTCCAACTCCCTGCCAGAGGCAGGGACACCTCCCACTAGTACAGCTCACTCAAGGCCTCCTCCAACCTTGAACACCTCCAGGGAGGGAGCAGCCACAACCTCCCTGGGCAACCTGTGCCAGTGTCTCACCACCCTCACTGCAAACAACTTCTTCCTAACACCCAGTCTAAATCTCCCCTCTGCCAGTTTAAACCCATTGCCCCTTGTCCTGTCATTGCAAGACCTTGTAAATAGTCCCTCCCCAGCCTTCCTGTAGGCCCCCTTCAGATACTGGAAGGCTCCTCTAAGGTCTCTTCAAAGCCTTCTCTTCTCCAGGCTGAAGAGCCCCAACTCTCTCAGCCTGTCCTCATAGGAGAGCTGCTGCAGCCCTCTGATCATCTTTGTGGCCTCCTCTGGACCCGATATATGTGTGTGTGCATGTGTGTGTATGCATCCATCTTTAGCTAAATAACAGCCACAGAGCACTAGAAGCATGAATGACAAACTACTGGGGGTGGAACACAGGCTATGACTGGGAAGAATAATACAAATGTAAATGGAACACAGAGCATCTCGGGAATAAATGTCATGGTAATGACCTATATACAGGCCCATTTAGGATTTAGGGAAATAAGACATTCCTCACCACTGGGACACTGCAAATAGCACTGGATAAAAAGAACCAGGAGCTGTAAGCGCTCAACAGAAATGGATTACATGTCCCGATGCATGTCCTGCTGATGATTAATCGTCACAGGAGAGCTTTATGGCTTGCTTTGCGTTTTTGCTTTTGAATTTTCTGTTGGATGAAGCATTGCTGTGAAAAATGGGGCAGCGCCGTGCGGAAAAGCCCATTCCCCTCACAAGCATTGCAGAGCGATTTACTAGAGAAAAGAGCACCACCTAGTGCTATTCGTTGGTGCCGAAGCGCCTCTGCATGCTTTACCTGCTGGAGGTCCGGATTTTAGTGTTTTCCCACAGATTATCCAGCCACCGACGAATTAATCCTCAGCAGCAAGAGGCACCTTGGCTCCCGATAAGAGCAGCTGGCTCATCAAGAGTTTTATGCACAGCAAGGTAATGCCTTGGGCACCTAGTTAACATAATTATGGTTATTTGTCTGATTCATTCGGACCAGATTCTACTACCCTTACTCACACAGTGGAGTTATGTGCTTCACAGATAAGTTCCACTGCTTTCACCCGAGTGAAAAGTAAGCACACTTACAAGACTGCCTTAAGAAACCAGAAGACCAAAGTTCAAATGCATGCACTTTTAAAAACACAGGAATTCATTGCATTTGCCTTCTGATTCTTCATTCACATCAAAATTTCCAGCTTTTCTTATTAAGGTTGTACATTTTTTGTTTGTTGTTCTGATTTTGTTTGGGTTTTAGGGTTTTTTTTTGTTTCATTTTTCTGTTGTGGTTTGGTTTGGGTTTGGGTTTTTTGTTTGTGATTTTTTTTTTGTTTTGTTTTGGTTTAGAGTTTTTTTTTTGTTTGGGGTTTTTTGTTTGGTTTGGTTTGGTTTAGGTTTTTGTTTGTTTGGGGATTTTTGTTTGGTTTTGGGTTTTGTTTTCTATTTTGTTTTTGTTTTGGTGTGGGTTTCTGTTGTTATTGTGGGTTTAGGATTTGGTTTTGTTTTTTATTAAACTCTCCAGGAAGGAGTTTTTTGAAGAAAGCATTGCCTTGTGTGACAGTTGCCTTCATCATAATGAAGACAGATCATATATAACCTTAATTATTTATGGTTAAAATCCACTATAGTTGTCTTTATTTTTTTTTTCTGACTGTCAGTTCACTTTGTTATTGTTCATATTTTTGGTTTTCAAACCCTTCCACTTTCTTTCATAGTGTAATTAAAGTTTCAAAGGAAGGCAAGAAACAGGTAAACCAGCTCAGAATTATTCTGCATCATCCATCATTATGTATTATTTAAATAGCTCCAGACTTGAAGATACATGAAGCATTGGTTACATGGGTTAATTTGCATAAAGATGTCTGCAGTAAAATGCAATCTAAATGTCTTACTCCACTGACATTTGTGAGTTCATAGAATCATAGAATGGGAAGGTTGGAAGGGATCTCAAGGATCATCCAGTTCCAACCCCCTGCCATAGGCAGGGACACCTCCCACGAGTACAGCTCACTCAAGGCCTTGTCCAACCTGGCCTTGAACACCTCCAGGGAGGGAGCAGCCACAACCTCCCTGGGCAACCTGTGCCAGTGCCTCACCACCCTCACTGTAAACAACTTCCTCCTAACATCCAGTCTACATCTCCCCTCTGCCAGTTTAAACCCATTGCCCCTTGTCCTGTCATTGCAAGCCTTGAGTTTCCCAAGTGATCTTCACTGACAGCATCCTACAATGGCTAGATTAAATTTCACTAATCATGGGATTATTTCTTCTACCCTTGAAGTTACTCAGCATTACACCACTTAGTTCAAATGGAAGATGATGAAATTCAGCTATTCAAATTCCTTTCGCATCTTCTTATTTTCAAAACACAGTTTAGCCCATAGGCCTTGTTATCCTCTCCCTTATAATCCTTTCAGACTTTTACCCTGTCAGATAGTCTTCACAAAGCACATTCTTCAACTGAAAAAGAAGTGCTCTGCGTATTGCTACTCACTTATGATAATGTCTTACTTGAAAAATTATTTTCCTTTCTAAAACACCAGATGACTTGGTTTGGATGTTGTTGTTTTTTTTTTTCCTTTAGAGGAATGTTTTGTTGGTTTGGGTCTTTTTAGAGAGTAGTGTCTGGATTTATTCTTACCCATGTATGCACCTTGCCAGAACACAACAGGATAATTTGTCTCTCTGAGTGCATAGATATGTGAACATATGCACATGCTGTTGAATAAGGGTGGTATCAAATGTGGATACTTGTAAAATAACCACAGTGCCTGTGTAGTTGGTGTGCATTAGTGTTTCAAAGGCCATGTGTCTGCAAAGCTCTAATTCCTCCTACAGCTATAGGGGTGCAGACCATTTACCAGTGTGGCTGCTAAAGCTGTGGTCTGGGGACTGTTAGTTCTCACCCCTGCAGAGACAAGGCAGGACCATGCCCAGCTCCTGCTAAGGCTCCAACGCATTGGAAGCTAACAAAAAAAATCTGATTCAGGCCATCTGTATCATGCTAGTTCCTTGTTCTATTGGGCAGGTCTCAGTTGCTTTGTGTTAGAGTACTGTATAGCTCCTGCTCTCTGGGTCTTGGGATTAGAGTCTCACCGGCACCACCTAAGGACCTCAGCAGGCAAAGAGGCTTTCTGTTGCTGTTGTTCTGAAAATACATGTGTGCTATCATATCTTGTTATATGAAGATCACATGTCTCTGGAGTGGAAATATGACAGTGCATAGATACATGCTGGTCTCAGCATGAATATTCAGGAGTTATGCCTGTAGCTGTGTGCATGAGTTTCTGGTTCATAGGAACCACCAGCCATACATTCCTAAGGATGCACTGCTCCTTCCACATGCACACACACAAAATCTGCACAGGGTCACCCAAGTGCTAATACTGCAAAGACCTCAGAGCTGTGCAGAGCTGAACATGCACACACACAAAATCTGCACAGGGTCACCCAAGTGCTAATACTGCAAAGACCTCAGATCTGTGCAGAGCTGAACATGCACACACACAAAATCTGCACAGGGTCATCCAAGTGCTAATACTGCAAAGACCTCAGAGCTGTGCAGAGCTGAACATCCCCACCTGGACTAGGGAACTGTGAAGGCAGGAGACACCAATGTTCATGGCTGCAGCTGCACTGCTTATTGTGGGCCATCAGGACTCATTAAGGGGTATAATTTCAAAGTGATGTCATAATACAAAACCCTGTGGAAAAGGCTGGCTCTGGTTTTGCACCTTTTCAGCAGTAACAATTGTGGGGAGCATGGGAGAGTCTGTGGGAGTGTTATCTCATCACACGTGGGTTTAAGTCTGTCAGCAATAGAATTTAACATCTATTTATAGCTACACTAGTGACAGTGTAATTAACTAATTAGTAGGTACTAATTGTTAAAAATACAGTATTGCAACTACACTAAATTAAATAGCCTGTGTACTTCTAACTGGGAGAGTTATGAGTCCATGTTTTTTCTCCTCAGGAAACAAACTCCTGAGAAATAAAACCAAGCCCAGCAAATTTATACTTCTCTATGAGTAAACCAGGGGAAATAAGAGGCTCTGGCAATTGCATAAAGGTCAGGTTTATGGCATTGTGTGAGAAAGAGAATGTGTAGCCATGGCACTCAGAAGCGGGTAATACCTCTGCTGCTACCAAGCACCTGCTGCTCTGCCCTCCCTAGTCTGCCACATTGGCTTTTTGTTTTAAAAGGAAACAAAAATCAGCAACCCTACCCTTCAAACTGAGTCAATGTCATGCTCCCTTTACACCTGCTCAAGGAGAGAGTAAGCCCTGCTCAGCTCTGCCTGGCAGCCGTTCAAGGTTCCTTCCCCTGTTTGCTCCACACATCAGACCAGAGATGTTGCCAAGGTCCAGGGAAGTAACCCCTCCACCTCTTTAAAATTATAGAGGTGTTAACGCCAGTCTGGGAGGGTCAGGTTTCCCCTGAGGACCTCTTTCTCTTCCACACCCTGACACTATGCCCACTCTTGGGAATCTCTGCAGAGGTGAGGCTAGTTGCAGGCAAGAAACAGGAGTCCATCTGTGCTTTAAAGATAGCTTTTTCAGGAGCAAACAAATGGCATCTATTTGAAAACAGACCAAAGCTGATTTTTTTTCTCCCCTCAGCCTATTTGATCCTAGTCATTATTTTTGTTCTGTGTTTTCAGGGAGCATATAATTACCATGAATTGTGTAGCAGAACAGGGTGTGTATAAGGCACACCTTCAACAAGCTGGTTCTCATTGGCTTGAGCAATAGCTTGAGAGGTGCTATTTCCCAAGCACTGCTTCCAAACCTGTGGTCTGGGAGGCCTATGCAGAAAACTGTCCTGTTTTAAAACTCCCAAAAGTTACATATTGTACCTTCTGCAATGGAGGTGTGTGCTTGTAGCTCTTGGATTGCCTAACCATAGCCTCTCCTTACAGCAAACCCAGGAACATTAAACCTCACAGATTACAGCAATATTAACACAGAAACAGATATTCACTGAAAATTATCCTTAGCAGACATCTAAGAAATCTTTCATGTTTGAGCAGGGAAAAGCACCCATCTTGTGGATTTTGAGCCACCACCATATTTCAGGCTATCATAGAATGCCAGTGGTTGGAAGGCACCTTTAGAGATCATCAAGTTCAACTCCCCCTGCCAAAGCAGGATCACTAGGACAGGTCACACAGGAATGCATCCAGGCAGGTTTTGAAAGTCTCCAGAGAAAGAGATTCCACAAGTTCTCCAGGCAGCCTGTTCCTGTACTCCATCCCCCTCACCATAAAAAAGTTTTTTCTCATGTTGAGATGGAATTTCCTGTGATTGAGTTCATGTCCATTGCCCCTCATTCCATCACCAGGCACCACTGAAAAGAGACTAGCTTCATCCTCCTGACAGCCACCCTTCAGGTATTAGTAGACATTGATAAAGTCCCCTCTCAGCCTTCTCCATACTAAATGGCCCCAGATCTCTCCATCTTGTAAGAAAGATGCTGCAGTCCCTTAATCATGTTTGTAGCTCTCCATTGAACTCCCTCAAGCAGTTCCCTGTCCATCTTGAACTGGGGAGCCCGGAACTATACAGAATGTTCCAGATGGACAATCTGCATGGTCTAACTAGGGCTGAGAAGAGGGAGAGGAGAACCTCCTCTGAGCTGTTGGACACACTGTCATTAATGCACCCAAGTATACTACTGGCCAAGTACACCGTTACCCTTCTTGGCCACCAGGACCTAGCACTGATCTCTGGGGAACATCACTAGCTACAGGGCTCCAACTGGACACTCAACCCATAGATTATTCATAGAATCATAGAATGTTTTGAGCTGGAAGGGACTTTAAAGATCATCTAGTTCCAACCCCCTGCCATGAGCAGGGACACCTTCCGCTAGACCAGATTACTCAAGGTCCTGTCCAACCTGGGCTTGGACACTTCCAGGAAGGAGGCATCCACAGCTTCCCTGGGCAAGCAAGAAGAGTCAGGGAGAGCCTCCGTGCTCTAGTAGATGCAGGAGGAAATACGGTGACTAAGGATGAGGAAAAGATTGAGGTGCTTAATGCCTCAGTCTTTAGTAACAGGACCTGGGAATTCAGCCTCTTTGACAGAGACCGGGAGCAGAATGTTGCCCCTGCAATCCAGGAAGAGACAGTTGAGGACCTGCTGCAGCACAGAGATGTACACAAGTCTATGGCACTGGGTGGATTCTGAGTGAGCTTCCTGAGTTGCTCACCAAGCCACTTTCCATCTTGTGGCTTCCAGTACTTGTGGCTGACTGGGGAGGTCGCAGCAGACTGGAAGTTAGCCAGCATGACACCCATCTACAAGAAGGGCCAGGAGGAGGATCTGGGAAACTACAGGCCTGTCAGTTTAACTTTGGTGCTGAGAAGGCCATGGAGTAGATGATTCTGAGTACTATCATGCAGCACACACAGGGCAACCAGCTGATCAGGCCCAGTCAGCACAGGCTTGTGAAAGGCAGTCCTGCTTGACTAACCTGATCTCCTTCTACACCATGGTCACCCATTTAGTGGGTGAAGGAAGGACTGTGGATGCTGCCTGTCTGGACAAAGTAAAGCCTTTGACATTGTTTCCCACAGAATTCTCCTGGAGAAGCTATCTGCTCCTGGCTCGGCTGTGTGAAAAACTGTCTGGACAGCCAGGCCCAGAGAGTTGTGGTGAATGGAGTTAAGTCCAGCTGGCAGCCAGCCACTGAGCCAGGGCTCACTCCTGGGAGCAGTGCTGTTTAACATCTTTGTTAATGACCTGGACAAGGACACTGAGTCCACCCTTATTAAGTTTGCAGACAACACCAAGATGGGTGGAAGTGTTGATGTGCTTGAGGGTAGGGAGGTTCTGCAGAGGGATCTAGGCAAACTGGATCAATGGGCTAAAAACAGTTGTGTGAGTTGCAGTAAGGCCAAATACCTGGTTCTGCACTTTGGCCACAAGGAGCCACAGCTTTGCTACAGGCTTGAGGACACTACAGTCACAAGAGCCCTCCCAACACATCTCTGAGATGCTAATGAGGTCACCTCCCAGCAGGCATGCATACATCTCTGTCTCCTCTTGTTTATTCCCCATGCATGTGCATTTGTAAGAGTGGGATGGACTGAGATTCTCCTCCCCCAGCAACCTTAGTTTAATGCCTCATCATCATCAGCTGGGCAGGTCTGTGAGCAAAGATGCTCTTCCTATTCTCTGACAGATGGAATCCATCAGCCTCCATCATCTTGCCCAGGGAAGTTGTGGCTGCTCCCTCCCGGGAGGGGTTCAAGGCCAGGCTGGAGGAGGCCTTGAGTGAGCTGTACTAGTGGGAGGTGTCCCTGCCTATGGCAGGGGGTTGGAACTAGATGATCCTTGAGGTCCCTTCCAACCTTAACCTTCTATGATTCTATGATCTACCCCATCAGTAGACCATCAGATTGCTCAAAATTGCAATCCCATAACCATTTGTTGATTCACCAGATTCAACTGGCCCTTTCAAAGTTCTTCCCTTCAGCTGGGAGGATTGATGAAAAATCTGCCTGTATTCCAAAGTGCCTTAGTGCCACTCCCAGGACTCTCTAATTCTTCTTCACATGGCCATTACAGAAGTATGAATCCTGAAGGATTCAATGTGCAAGCTGGTTTTGTAAACCTAAAGCAAAGGGCAAATTGTTGACTGTTGCTCAAGTTAAAACAACACTTTACTGATTATCATTATAGCCACAGAACATACAGGGAATATTTATTGCTATTTAGTCTTCCTATTAATTTCTGCATAGATCTGTCCAGTTTCATTATCCAGTTAGGCTGATAAGGCAATGATTTGGGAGTCTGTCTTGAGAACTTTCTGCTGTTACTATTTGGATTCCCTGCTGACAAAGCAAGATGCAGTAAATGCAACCCACTACAACTCAGCTAGTCAATGGAGTAGGACACTAAGAAGCTTCAGGGCTGAATACAGAGAATTTCTAGATTGATTTCTACACCAGTACTTTCTACTACTGGAGTTAAAGTTTTGGGATTGAAGAAGTGAAGACAGTCTTTATGCTCTGAATTAGCCTGTTTACCTGGTAAAACAGTGACCACATTTTACTGCTTGATGAATTGCGGAACAAAGTCCTACCTCATCTTCCTTTTCTTTCAAGCTGATGTGCATGGTGTACACACAGGCCTAGAAATGCAAAACATCTAACAGTTAAACTATGATGCTCTCTGCCACAAGATACCCACAGACTAAAATCCACCAATGATATTCAGAAGAGACCAAGATCTTTCCATGTTTTGCTGGTTTGAGGCTAATTGGAATATTTTAATAGAGAAAATTATGTTACAGGCTGTGAAAGGAAAACAGTGGTGATGTCTACTTCACTCATAGGCTTGCTGAGATGTTTAGAAAAAGTACTCAAAGCAAAAAGATAAGAGAGTGTCTCAGGCTGGCAGTCAGTGTCTCTGGGGCACAGCATCTGGGGCTGTCTAGCAGTTCCTGGTTTCTCCTCTCTGATGAGTAACCTCACTAACCACTTTTCTTCTAACACCCCTGGCCAATCCTCCAAACTCACCTTGCCCATAAGACAAACCTTGGTGTAAGGTATAGGAGTGGGGAGAAGGTGGAAGGGTGGTTGGGAGCCCCTCCTGGGGTCTCTGATTTCTGGGAGGGGAGTTGTGTTTCTGTATTACCTTTAACTTGTGTATTTCTGTAACTATTCCTGTATACAGTGTATATATCTGCTTGTATATTGTGCTGAGCTGTAAATAGAGCTTCATTTCTTAACTTCCAGCAGGCTGAGTTCTAGTCTGGGTCATTTTAGAAAGTGGGGGGGGGGGCGCAGCAGGGAACTCCCAAACCATCACACATGTCCTCATGTGAGGTGCTCCTCAGTTACACAACCAACCAAGTGGTGCTAGTGACCTGTACTTTGCCATGCAAAATGATAATTAGCCATGATAAATAAACCCTTCACTTACCAAAGTCCAAGCCACGTAGTGAATAACTGGGATTACAGGACACTACACCTTTGGGCAAACTTTTATGTAATTGTCTACTCTGGTTGCCTCTCCATGCAGCATTAGGACTGTCTTTCAAATACAGCTAAACCACTCAGACATTGATCAGATTCAGTGTAGAAGCTCATTCACCTGGCAAATTCTCTTAAGATGCACAGAAAGTTTGTCTGGAAGTTGAGTAAAAAACGAAAGAATTGACATAATTCTGCTTTCACCTTAGAAGGCAGCTCCTGCTCTGCAAGAGTCTTTGTGCTGCAAGAACAAACAATAGAAATACTTCTCAGAGTTCTTCACATAAACAGCTACAGCTTGCAAGTCAAGCTCTTCACCCAAGTTAAGAGGTAACAGAATAATCAATGAGTTGTACTTAAGATCCAGAATCCAGCTACATACTACCTCATCTTAATATTCATTCTTCAGCAGAACTGAAGTATTTATCTAGAATGCTCAGGTAAGCATCCTTTGTTCTACAGGCCTTCCTGCATATTTCCTAACTGGAGTACTCACAGTATTTCTTTCCATCTATGAATCGTGTTCTTTCAAATTAATCTGAACTTCACCCTGTGTTACTGCCATCAGCCACATGCTGAGCCTGAGCTGAGCTATCACCTGTTAGCCAACACGTTTGATAAATTGATTTTCGGGTAGCAAATACTGTGATTTATGCACTACGATACAACTCCCATTTCAGTCATCAATAAAACAGAGTAAAAATGTTTTCTGGGATGATTGAACTTTGTCAGGCTTGACTGAATTCAAAGGTATTCACATAAAAGAAAAAAATAAAAAAAAGGAAAGAAAAGGAATAATATTTTATTTGTTTGTGGGGTTGTTGTTTTGGTTTGGGTTTGTTTTGTTTTTTGTTTGTTTGTTTGTTTGTTGTTGTTGTTCTATGACATAGATAAGACGAAAGAGTTTGGGGAGTTTAATTTTTTTTTTTTTT
>VWYK01076732.1:0-12544 GCA_013399775.1 Semnornis frantzii
GCCTTCTCCTCTCCGGACTGAAGGGCCCTCTATCAGCCTGTCCTTTGTGGCCCTCCTCTGGACCCTCTCCAACAGTTCCATGTCCTTCCTGTGCTGGGGGCTCCAGAACTGCACACAGTTCAACATGTATTTTCTGAACAGGCAATCAGACTTTTTGGGGGTCTGGCTGCTCTTCTTCTTTAGTAGCCCAGAAACCTTAGGAACTCTGTTCCACTGCAATACCTCTGGCAGCCTTGCACAGAGAAAGGAAACCCTGGGCAGACCAGCTGCCAGCAATGTTGATGGAAATAGTTCTGCTACTGGCCTTAACCTTTGAGATATATAAATAGATTTCTTCAGAAAATGTTGCTTTTGTTAGGCTATCATTCTTTGCTGGAAAAAGATTCATACAGACAATGAGTGGACGTTTCCAGTTAGAATAAGGACTCACAGTAATTCCCTTCTATCTTTAGAGTATGGAACAGAACTTCCAATGGTTGAGTGATTCATTTGGAGAGGATATTAATAAAGTTATGTTTTGGTTTGGTTTGGTTTTGCAACTATTTATCATTATTTTGTGGTTTTTTTTAAATTAAATTTTATTATTATTATTTTTTAATTATTTTATTGTATTATTTATTATTATTTTTCTTGTGACTTATATGCATGGTAGAGCTGTGTTTTTATACTAAGAATGTATGAAGGGATCTTTATTTTACCTTACTTTACTTTTAGCAATTGCTAGGGCACCTCTGTGAGTGTGCACATACAAGAAGATATAATGAAAATTCCTCTTTGTCTTTTCTTTTTCTTTATTTTTTTTAAATGAATAATTGTCAATAAGTGAATTAGAAACAAATCCAACAAGATTTGGACAGGCTAGAGAGCTGGGTGAGGGCAAACCTCACAAAGTTCAATAAGGACAAATACATAGTCCTGCATCTGGTGAGGAATAACACCAGGCATCAGTACACACTAGGAGTCATCCTGCTGGAAAGGAGCTCCATGGAGAAAGACCTTGGAGTCCTAGTGGACAGCAAGTTATCCATGGGACAGTAATGTGCCCTTCTGGCCAAAAGTGCCAACGGCAACCTGGGACGCATTAAGAAAACTGTGTCCAGATGGTCTAGGGAGGTTCTCCCTCCCCTCTGCTCTGTGAGACCGTATCTGGAATACTATGTCCAGTTTTGGGCTTCCCAGTTTAAGAGAGAGTGAGTTAAATGGAGAACTTATGAGAATGATTTCAGGACTTGAACATCTTTGAAGGAAGACTGAGAGACCTGAGGCTCTTTAGTCTTGAGAAGGCTGAGAGAGTCTTATCAGCATCTATAAAAATCTGAGGCATGGGTGTCAAGATGAAGGTGATTGTTTTCAGTGGTGCTCAGTAATAGGACAAGGAGCAATGGGTACAAGCTAGAAGACAGAAATTTATACTTGAACATGAGGGGAGACAGTTCTTTATGGTGAGGGTGATGGTATACTGGAACAGATGCCCAGAGAGGTTGTGGAGTCTCCTTCTCTGGAGACTTTCAAAACCTGCCTGGATGTGTTCGTCTGCACAGCCTGCCCTAGGTGATCCTGCTTTGGCAGGAAGTAAAGGCTCAGTCTCTGGAGGTCCCTTCCAACTCCTAACATTATATGGTTCTGTGAAATGCACCTAACTATATTCGAAGCTGAAATTTATGAGTTGTTAATGGAGAGAGTTAATTGTAGTTTTTTGACATGAATAGCAAAATACACTTAGTCAGTAAGACTCAAATATATCTTCTAATTAGCTAATTAGGTGAGATTTTGTGAAACTACTCAAGACATACTGTCTTTGGATCGCAAACAAAAGAATAATCTCTTAGCAATGTTCCACACATCTGAATGAAATCCATTCACATGTTTTGAATCTGGCTGTGAGTATTCACATACTATAACTCACTGTATGATACTATGTGTTCCATAAATAGAATGAATATTTTGAAGTGGTACATATGTGGATTTGGAAGAAAAACTGAGCCGTCACTAACAGCAAATTTATGCTGGCAACTGTGATAAAGTATCACATTTAAAAGGATTTGGGAGGAGGTTGTTTTGTTGCTTTTTGACTTTGAGATTGTGCGATGATGATAACCGCTGAAGCATATTGCACTGATTAAATGTAGTACTTGGGAGTCTCAAATGTCAAAAAACATATGGAAGACCAGGAACATTCATCACTGTTTGAAGGGACTGTCTAAATCCTTGATAGCCAGGTCCAACGATAGTGCCAGTAAATAGACAGTGAATGAAATGAAGATCTGGCAGCATGAACAAAAAATGAAATAATGTTGGAATCGAGAGCATTAGGCTGCTACAGAATTACAGCTTATTCTTCCTAGTTATCCTCCTTCTCTTTCAAAGGAAGAACTAAGATTGTGGTCAGGAGAAGCTATACAAATGCCACTAGTCTTACCTTAGCAATAAACAGGCCTTCGATTTGCATAAATGTATGGGATTTTAAAACACAAACTTTTAATGCAAGAGGGGATTACCACAAATACTGTCTCAGTGAGAGCAGACTTGAATGTGTGAATATTACTGTTGCTAAATCAGGTGTGGGTTTCTTTTGCAGTAAGTGATAACTATTATCAGTCTAATTTTAGTAAAGGGAAGGACCTTTGTGCTGAAAACAAAAATACCTGTAGGATAGTGTTAAAGGTGGAGGGTGGAATACTTCCTGGAAGCAGCCCACAAATATAAACAGATTGGTTGCTCACCTGCAAAACACATTTTAAGTATAATTTAGGTAAAATGGAAGTTGGATGGATACTGTCAAATATTTGAAATCCTCAGAGGAGACAGAGTCAGTTTCCTAGAAGTATCCTGATTCCTCTTTCTTCTCCTCTTCATCCATTGAAATGTCATGTGATGTGAAAGCAAAACTCATTTACCATTCTGTGAGACAGACCTGGACGTTTTGCTCTCTCTGTCTCTCTCTCTCTCTATTTTTATCTATCTATCTATGTATCTATGTATCTATCTATCTATCTATCTATCTATCTATCTATCTATCTATCTATCTATCTATCTATCTATCTATCTGTCTGTCTATGTATCTATCTATGTATCTATGTATCTATCTATCTATCTGTCTATCTATGTATCTATCTATCTATCTATCTATCTATCTATCTATCTATCTATCTATTTCTATATATACATTTATATAAAAGCAACAAACTGTATATATATATTTATAAAAAGCAACAAACTTTTATTTAAAGGAACAAAAAGTGTGAGAAACTCTCACTGTTTTAGTACAATATATGATTTTTTTTTCTTTAATAATGCAACTAGCAAATTGCAATGCTTTATCATATGTCTGTCAGAGGCATTTGACAGGGCTTCATCATGTGCAGCCATTACTTGAGAAGACAAGCACAATCACTGTGAATGTCTTGCCATCCCTTCTTCTTCCTCCTGGTTTTATTTCTGAGCACAATATCATACTGCATGGAGTATCCATTTGGTCAGTTGAGGTCAGCTGTCCAGTTGTGTCACCTCCCAACTTCTTTTGCACCCCCAATATACTTGCTGGCAGGGCAGTCTGAGAAGCAGAAAAGTCCTTGGTGCTATGTAAGCACTGCTCAGCAGTAACTAAATCATCCCTGTGTTATCAGCACTATTCATCACAAATCTAAACAAACCTCATAGCAGCTGCTATGAAGAAATTTAACTCTATCCAAGGCAAAACAAGTGGGACTTTTATTTATTGTGTAGTGCTTACTGATTCAGTGTTTTGTGAAGAAATATTACAAGTTTTCAACAGAAATATGTCTTTAATAATTCCCATAGTGCTATTTTGTACGTGATACTCAGCTGTAAATAAATTTTATTTTCATTATATCAGACAATGCTAGCTTAAGGTCTTTTCCCAGTGCAATTTCCATTCAAAACACACTTGTCAGACTAGTGTTGAGTAGTTTGTATAAACAAGCAAGTATGCATATTGATTACTGAAATGCCAAGGGCCATCAGGGAACATAGTTATTGCATGACAGATCTGTAACAAACATAAATAAATAGTAAGACTACCTGTACCTTTAAGACATTTCATTCAGATGAAAATTAAGCACCTTTATAGGTTAAACCTATGTTTTGATCAAGAATAAGATGAAATGGCCCATTCTGGTTTCTGTACCTTATGTAGACATAGGACTTTTGGTTTCGTATTCACCTATTAATTGTGTTTAATTTACCATTCAAAGATGCTTCATAAAAAATACGTAACCAATATAAACTAAAATAATTTCTAAATACAGTGTCCTAAGTGACTACAGACTAACATGCAACTTAGCACATTAATTTGTGCATAGATAATGGAAACGTCTTTAATTTCCACCTAAGGGAAGCAAATTCTCTGCCTTCTTGTTCAAGAAATAAAGCTTAAAATTCTTTTGTCTCTAGACCTAGGTAAGATTTCTTTGATTTGATGAGGAAAAGAAGTCAAAATATAATGGTTTGCATAATCATTAAAGAATTAAGGGGAAAAAAAAGCCAATTACATAGTATTAGGTACGTATGACTGAGGATCTAGACATAGTTCTTGAATACATTCAGATTAATTGATTTATATAACACAATTTTTTTGTAATTTATCCTTTAAGCACCAATTGATATACTGATTATTTTGAGTCTTAGGAAATCTTATTTACACACTGAACCTCTCACAAAATAAGATGGCTTATGAAATTTAAATGCGGTATTCTGTGCTGTCTTCAGTTAAATTCTGAAACATACTGAATTTCTCAAACAAAGGAATTTTAGGATGAATCATAGAATCATAGAACGGTAAGGTTGGAAGTGACCTCAAAGATTACCTAGTCCCAAGCCCCTGCCACAGACAGGGACACATCCCACTAGAACAGGTCACTCAAGGTCTTGTCCAGCCTGGCCTTGAACCCCTCCAGGGAGGGAGCAGCCACAACCTCCCTGGGCAACCTGTGCCAGTGTCTCACCACCCTCACTGCAAACAACTTCCTCCTAACATCCAGAATGGAGTAAGAGTGTCTGTAGGAGAAACTGTTACAGGTTGTTTTCTGTGGGTAGATAAACCCTGAGTTGGGAGAGCAGTTAGGCTGAATCTGGGTCATCTGACTCCAGCTTACATAGCCAGTCCTTTCCACTACAAGTCTGTTCGTTATGTGATGGTGTTTTCCACATTTGCACTGTGATTTTAAACATTATAGAAGTTGGAACTTTTGAAAAATAAATTAGTGACCTACTGTTGTATGGTGCTTATATTTTCATTCTCGACATTGGCACTGAAACAGGTTGCCCAGGGAGGTTGTGGCTGCTCCCTCCCTGGAGGGGTTCAAGGCCAGGTTGGAGGAGGCCTTGAGGCACCTGTACTAGTGGGAGGTTTTCCTGCCTATGGCAGGGGGTTGGAACTAGATGATCTTTGAGGTCCCTTCCAACCTTACCATTCTATGATTCCATGATTGGTAATGAACACTTGCTTTTTTCTAGTATATTTACCAATATTTGGAGTAAAATTGAAGTCACTTGTGCATTTCCTATTTTGAAAGCTGGGTAACAGTCCTATTTTGTCACAGTTCAGGACTGAACAGATGTAGATTTTAGGTGAAAAACTATAGTTGTGAAATCTGTAGCTAGTGCATTTAGAAGATGTTTCTACAGATTTTGGCCATGGCAGTTGCCAGGCAAATGTTTAAAAAAATACAGTAAAATTTCATAGTTGAATATTGGTGAATACTTAACTTCAAGGTACAGGAAAAGGTTTTGGTAGGTACATCCAGAAAACTGCCTTACTATTTCTTGACACCTGTGTGTTTCTGGGGAAAAGTAGATGTCTTGGAATGAAGTCTAAAGGAAACAGGATAACTACCCCCTGAGCCTGCCTGGAATTGCCTATAAATAGTCTGTAGGAAACGGTAAGCACAGATGATTTGTCTGAAACTGCTCTCCTGCCTGAAGATTAAGCTCCTTGTTCAGAATGGCACCGGATGTTCAGAATGGCACCTTTCTCCCTTTGCCATCTGCAGCCTGATAGGTACTGCATCACATTTCCTGCAGTCCTGATCAGTCCTCATTGTTGCTTTTAAGGAACTGGAAGCATAGGAGGTATGTGTGTGTGATAATGTGAGAGGAGGGTGACACCTACATTTTCAATATCTTAGAGATTATGGCATTTACTGAGCTCAGCTTGAGGAGGGCTCAGTTGCAGCTCTCAGGACAGAGACTGGCAGTTGGTTGCCTTTTATAATGTGGTGGGAAGTCCTGGCACCCGTGCGGATATGTGAAGTCAGTTGTTGGTCTGAGCTGCCAATTTGTGGAGTAAAGAGGGGTGAGACGCAGCATGAGTCAGTGTCTACTGGTTAAGGTTTTTTAACCTGAGCTGTGGGAGATCTGACGTCAGTTCCTGTTCCAGCAGGGATATCTTAGGTATAGTCTCTGGAGGAATTCATGTAAGAATAGAAACAGTGTGACTGAAACAGCAGTAGAAATGTGCAAGACAAAACTCTCAAGTGTTCACAGATGATGAGGCAATGTTAGGCATCATAGAGGTAAAACCCTAGGTGCTCAGAGATCATTACATTGAAAAAAAAGACACAAAAGGCGTATAAGACATAACACAAAAAAGGCATACAGAGTCTTTTGAAATGTACCTAGTTCAAATATATCCTTGTATTAAACACCTTTTCATTTTTAAAAAAATATTACATAAATATGTATAATTTATTAATGACTTGTAAATTCCATCACATTAATCTAAAACCCTTTTTTTGGTCACTCAAGATTATTTGATTATTTAGAATCATAGAATCAGTCAGTGTTGGAAGGGACTACAAGGATCATCTAGTTCCAACTCCCCTGCCATGGGCAGGGACACCCTACCCTAGATCAGGCTGGCCAGAGCCTCATCCAGCCTGGCCTTAAACACCTTCACAGATCGGGCCTCAACCACCTCCCTGGGCAACCCGTTCCAGGCTCTCATGACTCTCATGGAGAAGAACTTCCTCCTCACAGTCAGCCTGAATCTCCCCACCTCCACCTTTGCTCCATTCCCCCTAGTCCTGTCTCTACCTGATAGCCTAAAAAGTCCCTCCCCAGCTATTTTTTGTAGACCCCCTTCAGATACTGGAAGGCCACGAGAAGGTCACCTGGGAACCTTCTCTTCTCCAGATTGAACAACCCCAACTCTTTCAGTCTGTCCTCCTAGCAGAGGTGCTCCAGCCCTCTGAGCATCCTTGTGGCCCCTCTCTGGACATACTCCAGCGTGACCACATCCTTCTTGTAATAGTGGCTCCAGAACTGGATGAGGTACTCCAGTACTTTAGTCATCCTTCTGAAAGTTCTGCCCTTTTGTTGCTAATTCTTGTATTTCTTCTAAGCTTTTATCAGAATGGCCAGACACTGCAAATAAATAAAAACAAATCTTTAAGCTCTCTGCTGAGTCATTGCAAGAGATTGCGGTGAAGAAGCATTCCTTCTATATGATACATCATTCTGCCGAAGACAAAGGCTTTGTTCTTTTTAGTTTATTGCAACCAATCTGATAAACTGCATTGAGAACAACACTAATTTTAACAGTAAAAAAAATCACAATTAACAACAACAGAGAGAGAAGTAAAAGAATCTGTTAAGAAGAGTGAGTTTATATATTTGCACGACTTGGCTGTGAAACAGCAGTAGTATTTGGGACTTCATATGGTGTTTTTAACATCTATTTGGAAACTAGGCAACTTTCCTTCTTTATCTGACTTACAACTTTGTTACATACTCTCTTTTTTATAGTTGAGATTACAAGCAGTATTGTATTTTGGATAATGTGATGGTTTGGGAGTTCCCTGCCCCCCCCACACTTGTAAAATGACCCAGACTAGAACTCAGCTGGCTGGAAGTTAAGGAATGAAGCTCTGTTTACAGCTCAGCACAATATACAAGTAGATATATACACAATATACAGGAATATTTACAGATATATACAAGGTAAAGGCAATACCTTCATTAATACACAACTCCCCTCCCAGAAATCAGAGACCCTAAGAGGGGCTTCCAACCACCCTTCCACCTTCTCCCCACCCCTATACCTTACCCCAAGGTTTGCCTTACGTGCAAGGTGAGCTTGGAGGATTGGCCAGGGGGGTTAGAAGAAAAGTGGTTAGTGAGGTTACTCAGCAGAGAGGAGAAAAAACCAGAAGCTGCTAGACCGAGATGCTGTGCCTGAGAGACTCTCACTTATCTATGTTTTGAGTACTTATTCCTAAACATCTCAGCAAGCCTATGAGTGAAGTGGACATCACCATTGTTCCCTTTTCACAGCCTATAATATAGTTTTCTCCATTAAATATTCCAGTTACCTCAAACCAGCACAGATAACTATTTACAGTGCTAACTTCATGCATTTAAAAATAATCTGCTCTGTCTTAAAATTATGATTCATTTGCACAGATTCTTTACTGTATCATGACAGGTACCTAGCTTTTTGGAGTTTGTTTGTTTATTTGTGGGTTTTTTAGACTGCTGTTATCTAGGACAAGAAAAGTGTGGTCCAAAAATACTTTTTTAGTTAACATACTGCAAAGAAACTAATACCTGACTACTAAGAGGTAACGTTGAGTGCTATAAATCCAGAAATGATCTTAGAATCATAGAAATGTATAGGTTGAAAGGAAACTCCATATGACATCGATTCCGATTACTTGTATAAACCTGTGAGTTATAACAGATTACTCAGGACCATGTCCAGGATTTTAATTTCATAAAATAGAATGGTAAGGTTGGAAGGGACCTCAAAGATCATCTAGTTCCACCCCCCTGCCATAGGCAGGGACGCCTCCCACTAGTACAGGTCACTCAAGGCCTCGTCCAACCTGGTCTTGAACACCTCCAGGGAGGGAGCAGTCATCTCCTCCCTGGGCAACCTGTGCCAGTGTCTCACCACCCTCACTGCAAACAACTTCCTCCTAACATCCAGTTTAAATCTCCCCTTTGCCAGTTTAAACCCATTTCTCCAAGTATGGAGATCCTACAAGATCTCCGAATCCTTGTTCCACTGTTTGACCACTTGCAGGATAATTTTTCCCTCATTGTGTCATCTTGGAACTTCCAAAGTCTGTTAGCTCTCATCCCATGTCTGTGCACCATCAAGAAGAGCCTGACTGCCTTGTCTGTATTTTCTGGCTTGGTAGCTGTAGACAGCCATGAAGTCTCCTGAGCTTTATTTTTGCCAGGTTGAACAACTGTAGCTCTTTCAGCCTCAACTGGAAGGTTCTGTGCTCCAGATCTCGTGAGCAGCTTAGTGACCCCAAATGGACTAATTTCCGTACATCCATTTCTTTGTTGCACTGAGGAGCTCAAAACTGGGAGCATTCCAGATTTAACCTCACAGGTGGTAAATAGAGTGGAATGATAATTTTATTATACTTGCCATCTACACTCTTACAAATACAACTCAGGAGGATTTTTGCTTTCTTTGCTCCAGGGGCTCGTTGCTGATTCATGTTCATTTTGTTGTCCACCAGGACCCCACATCTTTTTCTTCTACTTTCTACGCAGTCAGTCCCTCATCTCTAATATTGCATGGACTTATTTCTGCCTAGCACTTGTCTGCTATTTGTCCAGGAGTCAAAATCAGAATAGTTCGGGAAGGGACTTTTAAAGGACGGCTAGTCCAATCCTCCTTCAGTTAAGCAGGGACATGATCAACAATATCAGGTTGCCCAGAGCTCTGTCCAACATGATATTGACTGTTGCTAGGGATGGGGTATCTACCACCTCTCTGGGCAAACTGTTCTAATGTTTTCATCATCCTCATTATAAAAGATATCTTCCTTATATCTAGTCTGAATCTGCTCTTCTTTAGTTTAAAACTATTACCCCTTGCCCTTTTGCAACAAACTCTACAAAATATCTGTCCCTGTCTCTCTTATAAGCCCCCTTTAAGTACTGAAAGAGAGCAGTAAGGTCTCCCTGGAGCCTTCTCTAGGTTGAACAACCTCAACTGCCTTCACCTGTCCTCATAGGAGAGGTGCTTCAGCTCCCTGATCGTTGTCATGCCTCTCCTCTGGACCTGCTCCAACAGATTAATGTTCTTCTTATACTCAAGAGTTGGACATGGTACAGCAGGTGAGGTCTTACTAGAGCAGAACAGAGGAAGGGAATCACCTGCATTGACCTGCTGGCCATGCTTCTTTTGATGCAGCCCAGGATATAGTTAGTTTTCTGGGCTACAAGTGCACACCGATTGTTCATGTCCAGTTTTTCTTCCACCAGTATCTTCTCTGCAGGGCTGCTCTCAATCCCTTTGTCCCCAGTCCGTATTGACACTGGAGCTTGCCCCAATCCAGTTGCCATGTCCTTGCACTTGGCTTTGTTGAACCTCAGGAGATCTGCCTGAGCCCATGCCTCAAGCCTGAGGAGCAACACGTGATATTTAAAAGTAGTGTTGCTGACAGGTAAACCCATTGTTTGTATCCTGAAACCCCAGAAGCACTTTCTTTTCTTATATGTGGTAAATGGTAGCAGAAAGACCATTCTGGACATTGTTTGCAAAGAAAATGAGGTTAATTGCCTGTTTGTGCTCCTAAGTTTATTGTGCTCATTAAAGCCTACACAATATTCTATAGTTAGCAAATTAGTACTGCCCTATCGGAGTCTTATTTTGAGGACAGGTTCACAGTGATAGTTTTCTGCTTTCAGTGGCAGTAGTTTTCCAGAGGAAAAAAAAAAAAAAAAGCCTGCAACCTTGGAATCAAAATAACTTGCAAACTTTACAAGCTTTCATCGACAGAATTAGGATACTCTTCAAAAATCTGTGTTCCCTAACTGCATATTTTGTTTATAAAGAAAAGAAAAGAAAAAACCATTTTATTATCTTAGACTTACAAAGAGGATAGACATTTTTCACTACAGGCTCTCTGAAGCAATGTAGTTTAGATCAACTGTGATCAAAAAAAAATTTATTTTGCCCGTTTATTGTCTTATATGACAGAGGTGTTTTTTTTTTATTTTATCTATTTGTAAACTAAACCTCATTGCATTTGATTTTGAATCAACCCATTTCTTAGGTAACCTTGGAAGCCTAGAACTGTCTTCTTCAAGATAGCTTTTAATGTACTGTGTCCTGGTTGTCCATTTCTAGTAATACATTTGGTTACCATGTTGCAATGCAGAAAATTCCTTGCACATGGATTTTTATAGTACACACATTAAATATTAAATAACTAAATAGATAAACTCTTTGTTCAAATCAGGAAGTAATTCTAAAATCTTGGAATTACTAAGGTAAATAAATGCTGCTTCATGAGGAGCTGTATGAACTGAGGTATGTTTCAATATATGTTGATAAAGTGGTGCTGTTCAGTTGCATTGCTCACTAGAGCCTTCTTCAAGTGGTAATCTAGAGACACAGCTCAGTATGAAATTTGCTTCACTAGAGTTTTTTCTGTGATTCAGGCATCAGTTTTAAATTATGCTGGTTAGATGTTTTTAAAATGTCCTGTAAGAAAGTTTTCAGTGACCAACTGATTCACAGTTTTTCTGCTGGCAAATCCTGCAGCATGGCATAGAGTATGGTCAGTGAATTTTTAGAGGTCTCACCCTAGGAAGCAGTGCTATCGTTCCTGATGGTAGCAAAGCTGGCTGGGAATAAAGAGGCAATTGTTTGCCACCCAGTTTTATGTGGAAGACCAGGACATCATTAAGAAAGATATACTCTCCTTGGGTGTGGATCACATGGTTGGGAAAAAAAATTTCTCTGCATATGTCTGGATTTTCATCAGTTTAGCTCTTCGTTGATAATTTTTTGCATGGTTTTGGTCTTTTTCATAGATACAGACCAAAAATGCTGTATCACTGCTGTTCATGTCAGGACTCAACCTTATCTTGATTATTCAGTAGCATTGTTGAGCCTTGGTTTGTAGAAGGATCCTGAGGCTAAGTGATTCTGCTGCAAACTTTAGGCATACAGCCTTAAGTACCATACATGAAGGCAGATTACAGAGGCCAAAAGATTTTTTGTGACTAGGTGATATTTATTATCTCATTGGTTTTATGTAGTACCTTATAAAGCAGGTGCCCTTATTGTTTTCACAAGCTTCTAACCTTTTAAAATGTTTATCTTTACTATTGGAAATTTTCATTGATTTTTTTCTTCTGTTCACAAGGTTTTCCAAGTGAACCTTTAACTTATTCTTCAATTGTTTACAAATACTTTTTTTTCTTCCTTTACTAATGAAAGAAGGTGTGTGTTTGTGTGTGCCTGCAAATATGTAAGCTAAAAAAAGGAGCAAAAATAGCAGGTATCTATTGCAAACTGATATTAGATACTTCTTTGCTGATTTAAAAACTGTTTTCAAGCAGTTTAAGAATCACTTCTGGGGATTCTGGTAAATGCTTACAGTACATTAGGCTGTAACTTCCCACTAAAATCAGTGTTTCCTTCATAAATTTCCTATCTTAATTTGAAAATTATGTAGTAGAGGCAGAGCATAGGTAATTTTTACTGTCCTCTTATTTGAGGTCAGCTCATCCACTCTCATGTCTCATAACTTCCAATTTTTCTGTGTTAGTC
>VWYK01076735.1:0-10686 GCA_013399775.1 Semnornis frantzii
CTATCCTTAATACTATCCTTAATCTCTGAAACTGTTACCAAAATCTCTGGGTACAATAAGCTGCCAGAGGAGGAGTAGCAGTGGACAGGGTGGTCCCCCCTTGGTCTCCCCCAGTATAATTTTCTCTATTAAAATATTCCAATTAGCTCAAACCAGCACACTAGGCCATTGCTGAAGGTGAAGTTGACAAAACAAAAAAGTTGAAAAAACATTACAAAATATATATGGAAGTTTTTCTACCTCTCATCCACCCTAATTCACTACAAAGCTTCTGCAACTTTTATATAAAGTATACAGAAAACACTTATATAAAATTGTTATTATGAATAGTTTGAGCAAAAATTGATCCACAGCTGAAATATTCAATGAGAACCTGGATGTCAGAAAATGAGTATTACATTTAATGTGGTGCTTCAGAAAAACATTCTGGAGGAACTGCAAGGAGATGACGAACAACAGCTCTCACAGGACTAATCCTACGCTAGCATTTAATTTTCTGATTTAGTCCTTTCTCCATTTCTTTTCCTTTAGCCCAAATTCAGAATCTTAGCCTTTGAATGGTTCAAGGACTGAGCACTGCTTTGGTAACACCAAAATTTGCTTTCCAATAAATTTTGAAAGAAGCATACAAAGAAGGCTAAAAGGAGAAGAAAAAGTAGTAAGACTAATAGGAAGAAAGTGTTAATCAGTAAGCTCTGCATTTATGCCATGGCACTAGATCAAAGGAACTCAACATGGTTGAAAACTTTATCTGTCTTGGTAGTATTCTCTCCAAACCAGCAGCAAATGATGGTGAAATATTTCTCTGCATTTCTAAAGAGAGTTCATCCTTTGGTCATTTTCAAACTTACATTTGTGGTTTGTTGTAGATGTAGTCATTAGTGGTCTTCTACAGCTATCCCAGTCTTCACATTTATCAGTAATGTCTGTACATAAGTATTGTTATAAATCACCTCTGTATTACCCTCAGAAGTATCTCATTTCTAGTGGGCTAGGTAAAAAGTTAAGATAGAAAAGTTCAGGATCCTTGTAAAGATTATTTTTTTTTTGTTTTGTTTTGTTTTACTGGACAGTTTGTGTACATCAAAAGCACACCTTTAGGCCAATAAAAAGCATTTTTGGAATACCCTGAAATCCTTCCATAAAAGTTGTGCAAAACACTATCAGTAACTGGGAGAAAATTAATTTCAGATAAAACAAAGCCAAAGGACCACAGCCAGAACAAATAAACCAGAGACAGAGGAAAAATGAAAATGATTAACTACTACGATGTCTTTACTGTCAAAATTCAGAAGGTCTTTGGGCCTATAGCATTCTGTATTCTTTCTGAGTTCAATGATATTGGAAGTAAATATACATGTGCACTAGTGAACAAGGCAGTAATTGCATTCTGATTACATAACTATATTTTTATATTTTAGAACATATGAAATATGTTGTATATAAATAAATATAAGTACTGTGTACAGTTGTGGAGCCCCCAGCACAGGAAGGACATGGAACTGTTGGAGCGGGTCCAGAGGAGGCCAAGAAGATGCTCAGAGGGCTGCAGCAGCTCTGCTATGAGGACAGGCTGAGAGAGTTGGGGCTCTGCAGCCTGGAGAAGAGAAGGCTTCCAGGAGACCTTAGAGTAGCCTTCCAGTAGACCTTAGAGTAGCCTTCCAGTATCTGAAGGGGGCTACAGGAAGGCTGGGGAGGGACNCGAAAACTGTTACTTTTGCTACACAATAGTAGGAGGATGGTATAAGTGTAAAGAAACCTAATTTATTCTTATATCACATACTTCTGTTAATTAATATACTCTCTTTCGTGTGTGTGTGTGTTTTTCTCCTACAGTTCACTGTTCTCTTGCATTTAACACAGAAATCATCTTTAGGACTAGGCTTATTACTGATTCTTATTTACAGTTGTATTTTTTGAGTATCCCTTATTGCACAAACACAATTTCAGTGCTTTAATCCCTTTATCACTCTTCTGACAAGCCATATCTAGTTTATCCCTTCTGCCCAGACATGCCAGCTGTGCCAGCTGCCTGCAATTTTAACGTGAGCTGTCAGAAAGAAGGGCCTGGGCCATCAATTATTTTGTGAAGAGTTTCATTGTTGATCCATAAGAAGACCAAATATTTGTGAGTTTAGCATCTCCAGGGAGCCCACATAGACCACTTTCCCAGCACAGCTGTATGTGAGGCAGCTCCAAGCACACAAAATTCCAAATCACCTGCTGCACTGTATTCTCCCGTTAAGAATTCTGCATCCGCTTGATGAAACCTTTGGGATACTCAGCACAGGGTTTCATATGGAGCACAGAAAATACATACTGACATGCTTTGGATTTTTCTTTCCCTCACTCTAGAAGATATGTGAGTCTACAAATAGGCCTGCATTGTTCCAAGGTGCAGACATGTAATTGGTTTTCAGTGTGGCTTGAGTTAATAATGACTCTGGTAGAAGGGCTTTGGGGGCTGCTGAACAAACAGCTGCAGCAAGCTACTCGGCTCCGTTACAAGCAAGAATATGAACTGTCAGAATACCCCAAAACTCAGTGAGGATACAGAGAACTATTTGTTCTTACAATGGGTTAGCAAGATAAAACATGAGAAAGTGAATGCAACTTCTATTTAACTTGTAATATCAAAAAATGTTCTTTTCCACTAATTTCTATTACTTAGATTCATTTTCTTGCTTGCAGTTGTGATTTATATATCTAAATATCACAAAAATTTGATTTATGATTACTCTCCAGTTCTTCTTTCTGTATTTTTTTTTAAACTACATTTCCTAGAGGTTTTTAATACATAACGATAATATTTTTTTCTAAACCAGAAAAAAAATAAAATTAAAAAGTGTTTCACTGAAATAATGGTTGGGAAATATGTTTAAAAGTTTCCTATTTAAAGTCACATTAAAATAAATAAAAATACACTCTCCTCTATCTGAGAACTCTAAACAAGGAGGCAAAAACTCAGTAACAGGTATCCAAAGAGCTAAGTGGAGGAAGGAAGTGGGAGGACAGCAAGCTATCAATGCAGGTGTTGCTTCATAAATTGTCACAGACAGCTTAATAATGGGAGAGGATCAAGGACTGTCTTCTGTTATGTGTTTAGGTAGAATAATTAAAAAAAAATATACATGTAAGAATAATCTCTTCTCCAGGATGTTCAGTGACAATGTTTTATGTTGAACATTCCTTTCCTCAAGACCTATGGCTTTACAGTGTCTTGTACAAGTGAAAACAATGTGAGAGTGGTGATCAAGGGCACAATGTCCACCTGGAGACCAGTGCCAAGTGGTGTCCCTCAGGGGTCAGTGCTGGCACGAGTGCTGCTTAACATCTTTGTCAGTGACATGGACACAGGAATCAGTGCAGCCTCAGCAAGTTTGCAGCTGGAGCCAAGCTATGTGGCACAGTCAACTTGCTAGAGGGCAGGGATCCATCCAGAGGGAGCTGGACAGGCTGCAGAGCTGTGACCAGGACAACTTCATGACATTCAACAAGGCCAAGTGTTAGGTCCTGCACCTGGGTAGACACAATCCAAGCACAACTCCAGTCTGGGTGGGGAATGGCTGAGAGCAGCCCTGAGGAAAAAGCCCTGGGTGTCTGGGTTGATGAAAAGTTCAACATGAGCCTGCAGTGTGAGTGCAGCCCAGACAGTAACTGTGTACTGGACTTCATCAAGAGCAGAGTGGACAACACGGAGAGGAAGGGGATTCTGCCTCTTTGCTCTGCTCTCATCAGAGCCCACCTGGAGTCCTGTGTGCAGTTCTGGAGCTCCCAGCACAGGAAGGACATGGAANCTGGAGGTGTTGAAGGCCAGGTTGGAGGGGGCCTTGAGTGATTTGTCCTAGTGGGAGTTGCCCCTGCCGATGTCAGGGGCTTGGAACTAGATGATGCTTGAGGTCCCTTCCAACCTTATCATGATATGATTGTATGAATTTTGGGGTGTACTTTTTATGCATCAGTACTTACATTTCCAGGGTTAGTTGGAGAAATTTGCTAAGAAGAATTATGATGTGGTGGAATCAGAAGCAGGACTGGGATGGAATGAATCAAAATGCTAGTTTACCCCAAAGTAACAAAAGGTTGACAGCTGAGTCAGTTATATGGGAAACTTTGCCTGGAATGGATTTTTTCATGGAAATGTTATTAAATATTAGATTGTGATTTTTTTTTTAATACTCTCTTATTATAAATGTACAAATAAATCCTTGTATGGCTTTAGCTTTCAAGAGATTACCTCAAACTACTGGAGAGCTATGAGCAAAGAGGAGTTATATGCATGGTTCATGCTATGTTTAGTTTTTTGATAGTTTATTACAAATGATTTCAGATCAATTCATGATTAAAAATCTATGAAGTATAATCTAATTAGAAAACTATTTACTTCAGGTCAGGAATTTTCTCTAGCTGTTTCTTGAAAAGAATGAGAATCTTGTGATCTAAGAGGTTTTTGTTTGGGATTTTTGCTTGGATTTTTTTTATTATTTTGTGTTTTTTCTTTTTTTGTTGCTTGTTGGGATATTTTTTTGTTTCATTTCTGTCTTTGTTTGTTTGTTAGCAGTTTTTTTTGCACAACCTGTACTCAGTCATTCAGGTTTAAATTGTCAATCTTCACAAGAAACAAAAATCTTCACAAGAAACAAAACCAAACTTTTAACGTAACTAAAATGTTTACAGTGCCTCCTGCTTTGTAAGCAGAAATAAGCACAGAAAATAAATACTTCTTTAAAAAAGTGCTAATTCCATTCTTTTTGAAAGATTGGCATAAAGCACACTTTGCAAATGACTGTGTGAGTATATTTCTCTCAGTTCTATACCATAGATTTTACAGATATGCTAACAGGTTGGCCTGATCAATAACCTCTGTGGATTTCTGGACAGCAGCATCAATTATTGTGCTGTTCCCCAGTGAAAAACAGCTGCTGATAAGATGATTTATTAAGCAGCATGGCTGCCCTGGAAGAAGACAAAAGGTCTTATTCTTCTCTCATTTTCCCACACGTGAAACCAGAAGAATTTCATTTACTTCAAAGGAACTGTTCCTGTTTTACTGAAGAATGAGGCAGATCTGAATCAAGTTTGAGTCCTGTATGCTGACAGGTTAAAGGAAAGTGTATCCATTACACAGTTAGTGTACAGAACAAAGCAGATTTGACCACTCAGGAACTCCTTGCTGGAGGGAGAAGTTGTTTATTAAAGGAAGAAAGATGTAAAAAAGTGAGCAGATGAGAATATCAATAATATTTCCTCATTAATCATCTAGGAGGTCAGTCCTTTACAACAGACACTGTTGTCATTCTTAAAATTCACCATGAGCAGCTAAACTAGAATATTGAGGAAATGGTAACACAATCAGGAGCAACGAGTGCTTATGAGGCAGGTGTTTCCTTGTGCTTCTGTTTTTAAATTGTAACAAATTACTTACACAAATCAAAATGACAAAACTAAAGCTGACAGGTGAGAAGCTTTAATTCAAGAGCTAAAAAACTCTCTAGATCTTTCATTCATACTACTGACAAAGTTGGAGAGAGGAACTCCCTAAGTCTGGTCCAGCACTTTTCTTCACTAAGCACAGCCTCTCATGATACTCATAACACAGCTCCAAAAAGGGAGGATGTATTAGAGTCTTATCCAAAAAGCAGTAACAGAAAGGCAATTAAGATTAGAATTTCAGTTTCCACATTTTAGCAGACTAAACCAAAACTGAACTGATCTGTATTAATGATGAATATTGTCCACTTGGAAAGGAGGGACTGAATACTTAGAAGTTTCAGACTAGGCTTACTTTCCATACTTCAGTTTCTTCAAGCATATTCAACATTTAAGCTAAAGTAATTTGATTTCCAGAATGATTACTTTTAAAAATTCCATATTGATGGCAGATTTGCATATGTATCTTCTTTGCATATAGTTAGTACCTGCTAGCACTGTCAAAGCTGGAAGGAACCAATAATAGAATGATAGAACGATAAGGTTGGAAGGGTCCTCAAAGATCATCCAGTTCCAACGCCCTGCCATAGGCAGGGACACCTCCCTCTAGTACAGCTCACTCAAGGCCTCCAACCTGGCCTTGAACACCTCCAGGGAGGGAGCAGCCACAACCTCCCTGGGCAACCTGTGCCAGTGTCTCACCACCCTCACTGCAAACAACTTCCTCCTAACATCCACTTTCAATCTCCCCTCTGCCACTTTAAACCCATTGCCCCTTGTCCTGTCATTGCAAGACCTTGGCAATAGTCCCTCCCCAGCCTTCCTGTAGGCCCCCTGCAGATACTGGAAGGCTACTCTAAGGTCTCCTGGAAGCCTTCTCTTCTCCAGGCTGCAGAGCTCCAAATCTCGTGGCCTGTCCTTACAGCAGAGCTACTCCAGGATGATAGATGCTGTAAATTACAGGTCAAAAGTATTTGCTTAATTATTTAGTTCACTATTAAGTAATAAAAAAAAAAAAAAAAAAGAGTAATCTTGACCAAAACACTTAGTACAAGTATAGTACAAAATTAGTACTTAGCAAACAATTAGTATAAACTAAAAACCCTTCAATAGTCATTTTATTGAATATTTACAGATGAAAAAACTCAACAACTACAAATGACACTGCCCTACAAAGTGAGTTCAGGACACAGGGTTAAATACCAAGCAATAGGAAGAGCTAGTTGTGAACAAAGTCTTCAACCAAGGCAGCTTTCACAGGTCCACAGAAAAGCAGGTGGACACTCTTAACAGCTTGTTGGTGTAAAACTGAATTTTACTACAAAATACCTGGGGACTAAGAAACTCCTCAGTCCATAAGTAGTGAGAGCTGTCTTTAATAAAATCTAGGGTAAGCACGGTTAAAATGAACTGTACCAGATAAACTGCTTTTCCAAAGACTTTTTCTTCTGTGGAATAAAATTCATTATGTACTTCTTTTATCCAATACATGTCTTAGTTTTAAACACGTTTATGCAGTCTGGATATTAGGAATTGCATAGTCTGTAATATTGGAACAAAACAGCATTCAGTTATCCTACCATAAATAACAAGTGTATTATTTTGACTCAATAAGGAAAGAGAAGTAGGCAGTCACCTGGGCACAGAGTAAGTTGTATTTTTAAGAATATAGTTGATACTATTAATTAAATGATGAAGAAGCATCCACACAAATATTTCAGTCTCATATCTGGTTAGGGAAAGAAATAAAAGGACCTGTACTAGTGAGAGGTGCCCCTGCCTATGGCAGGGGTTTGGAATCAGATGATCTCTGAGGTCCCTTCCAACCTTACCATTCTATGATTCTATGATATCCAGTATATACTCCATGAGTACTCTCATCTCTCTGATTTGAAACATACATCTAAACTCTGGCCTTGCATATTCCAAACCCATACACTGACCTATGACTCACTGCTCCTCTTCTATTTCTGTTTTAATCACTGTGAGATGATATTTTTGGAAATTATCAAAGCTAGATGAATAAACATGCCTTGGTTAATCAAGGATAATTTATTAAAGATGGAAAGCAGTTCTGACCATTTATTAGTGTTTAAAGGCCTTTATGAATAGCAGGCTTTCAATATATTTACCAGTACACAAACATATCATGAAGTCCTGCTTTAAGGAGCTTATAGTTTACATGAAGAGGAAAGAAATACAGTCAGAGATTATAATAGTTTAAGGGGACAGTTTTGGGCATTTTTAACTTTTTGTAAGATGTTGTTGTTAGGTCTTAGTGTAGTGGAGGGGTAATTAATCACTGTGAGATGATATTTTTGGAAATTAATATTGTTTATTAATATTCACTATTCAAAACTCTCACCATCCCCATCACTAATTTTAATAATAGTTGGTTCTTTGCATGGGTCATGGAAACCTTATATACAGCTAACAACAGGCTCTAGAAATAATCAGTAATGATCTATGAATTGAACTCTATTGAACTGGCAGAGAAGGCTTTGCAGTCAGTGCACTGCTTGCAGTCAATACTCTGCTTGCCCACTAGAGGGACTCAGGGAGCTCCTTTCTGCTTATGGTAGAAGGCAATGGTGAGTTACAAGAGGCTTGAAGTACTTACTCACAAAATATTATCTCCCGACTGGCAGGGCTGGCTACAGCTTCAGACAGTACCCAAAGGCTTTCAGAGAATTCTTGTCATCTGCTGAGACTTCTTGTTCTTCCTGGGCTGCTGGGGAAAGGAGGTAGACANCAGGCAGTTCAGGATATAAGGCAGCATGAATACAACAGCAGAGAGCACAGATACAATGACAGAGCACAGTTGTGCTCCCTGTTCATCTCCTTCTATCCATACAGCCCAAGACTAATGGGCCTTTGGACACAGAATAGTCAATCAGAATGGCAGTTAGCCAAGCTTGACCATATTAGGTGAAGCCATAGGCTTGCTTTACCATTTTTAGGGCAGAACACAGGCTCTGCACAAGGCATACACAAGCTGAGCCTGTGTACCTTGTTTACCACAGGTTGCAAAGGGCCAGAGTCCGCAGACTCTGTGGCTCCAGGTCCTTTTTCCTCTTTGCCACAGTTGGATCTCCCCAAAACAGAAGGAGGGAGAGCAGAAAAAAAACATGTCTGGGGGAGCCAGAACATGGATAAGCCTATTATGGTCTGTTTAGGCCTACCACAACACTTAGAAACCAATGAAAATGTAACTTCAAAATGCCAGTCGGTTGCTTGGTGTGACTCACAGTCCAAATTATTAATGATAGATGTATAAGCACACAGGTGGAAATAGAAGTTAGAAGGCCAATGAGCACTCTGAACTTTCTCAGCCTATCTCAATTACAAAAACACAAGTGTTAAAAGACTGTGTCTGGGTGCAAAAACACACAAAAAAAAGAGCCCACAAACCAAAATAAACCAGCACATGTAAATGATTTTTACATTGGTGGTCTGTAATTTCACTTGGATTCCAATGACAACCAGGTCAAGAGAGTTTTTCAGGCTTGATTTGAACACAGAAAACTTTTGCTGACTACTGAAATTTGCAGTGTGAGTATTGAGTCAAACCTGTTAAACGTGAAATTACAATATTCCTCTGAAATATTGCAGCAAATTATAAGTATTATCATATCCCCTTGTAGATTCAGGTAATTACTGGAGAATTCCATAACTTAGTGAGAGAAAAGGTTATAGTAACAATGTAAAAATGACAAATATTCAAAGAATGATGATGAAGCAATAAAAATGAAGTTTTTTATGCCAGCAGTAAAGATAGTGGAAGTTGTATCTTGGTTGTTGTCTAAAAATTAAATACTTAAGTGCGACTAAGCTAGGCAGGCATTCTAGGTGCACTTCACAGGCAGTGAAGATAAAAAGACCACTTCCAAAGGGCAGCTCATCCCAATATAATGTCTAGAAGAGGTAAGAGGCATCAGTTTCTGTCTGTTGCTTATCTCTCTAGCTTTAATTGGATTGTAGGAGGATTACCTGGGATTTATACAAATTTGTGCTGTAGAAAGCACCAGATAACACTGCTAGGGTTTTATACTGTGTTTTTTTATTACCTTTGCCTATATAGTGGGTCTGTTTGCTTAATATGTATGGAAGACAGTGCATCTCCTTTCTCTTCTTTAGAAAGTAAAAGTTGAGCTGTTCCTCCATTCTCCTGAAGGAAAGGCCTCCAAGTCCATTAAGGCCAAGTGCTGACAGACTCTATGATGAAGCACGAAACAACAATATCGCTTTTACCTGAGATTACACAATAGTCTAAAGGCCTGCTGTCACACATGAAATCAGAAGTAACATTGCAAAAGGACCTGAAATTGCCTTGACCGTTCACCAAAGATCAAACTAATCCAGTTAAACCATAGGATATAAATTTGAACCAGAATAAACTATTCATAGAATCATAGAATCATAGAATGGTAAGGTTGGAAGGGACCTCAAAGGTCATTTAGTTCCAACCCCCTGCCATGGGCAGGGACACCTCCCACTAGCACAGGTCACTCAAGGTCTCATCCAACCTGGCCTAGAACACCTGCAAGGAGGTTGTGGAGCACAAAATCACACTACGTGATCTTTGATCCCATAGGGTGATTTTACACTCCACAACCTCCCTGGGCAACCTGTGTCAGTGTTTTGCCACCCTCTCTGCAAACAACTTCCTCCTAACATCCACTTTCAATCTCCTCTCTGCCAGTTCAAACCCATTGCCCCTTGTCCTGTCATTGCAAGACCTTGTCAATAGTCCCTTGCCAACCTTCCTGTAGCCCCCTTCATATACTGGAAGGCTACTCTAAGGTCTCCTGGAAGCCTTCTCCAGGCTGCAGAGCCCCAACTCTTTCAGCCTGTCCTCATAGCAGAGCTGCTGCAGCCCTCTGAGCATCTTCAAGACCTTCTCTGGACCCACTCCAACAATTCAATGTCCTTCCTGTGCTTTCATTCACTAGCAATAAAACACATAAAATATCACATACAGAACCCAGATAAGATGAAACACTTTAGCAACAATAATCACCCACTAGGCACAGAACATGAGTTGATTTCATTGACCTTCTGCAATTTACATTTCTCTGTCAGAAATGATCTCCCATTAAATCTCTATAAGCAGTTTTGAAAATCTAAATCGAAACTCTGTTACATATTGCGTGTGAATGCAGCCCAGACAGTCAACCATCAGCAGCAGCATGGCCAGCAGGGCAAGGGAGGGGATTCTCCCCCTTTATTCTGCTCTCATCAGACCCAACCTGGAGT
>VWYK01076736.1:0-17035 GCA_013399775.1 Semnornis frantzii
GAAAGGCTGGGGAGGGATTGTTTTGAAGGGCCTTTGATGATAGGATGAGGGGCAAAGGTTTGGAAGTGAAAGAAGAGAAATTCAGGTTGGACATCAGAAGGAAGTTCTAAAAAAAGACACAGACAAGAAGGCTGATCATGGTAGAAATACAGAAGGGCCAAAACCCCCAAAAAACAAGCCATGACAATGTCTTCACAGAGGGTACAATGGCCCTGAGAAGTTCCCTAGATGGTCTTCACACAGGCCAAGCCAAGCAGCACAAATCAGCCCAGACAGCAGCTTGGAAATGTCAGCATATGTCCCTCTCCGGTCTGCTCCCTCAGCACCTCTCTGCTCTAAGGTCTCTCTGGAGACCTCTTTTCTCCCTGGAGACCTCTTTTCCAGGCTGAACCATGCACTGCCACATGTGGATAGAATCACAGAACAGATTTCCTTGGAAAAGACCTCTAAGATCATCAGCCCTCCACTCTACAGCACCAGCCCACCAAGCCACCAACCCTCATTATGCTGTGGTGTTGTTCTGTTGTGGTGGTTTCTGACTCACTGAGTCACACTGCAAGGCTGCTGTTCAGCACTATGTTTGAACAGCCAAAGCAGGAGCTGCCCTTACCAGTGCTGAAGGGATAGAGGGGCCTGCCAGGGCTTCCACCCTCAGCCTCCACCCCAGCTCTCTGAAGCAGTTGCCACAGGCTGCGGGAGCTTGCCCACACCGCAATTTTCACACTTAGCAGCTGTAAAATCGTTGAAGCGCTCTCTTTCCACACGGCTGCTCTGTTATTAGTGCTCACTTTGCCATGCCACCTTAGTTACGGGCTTTAAATGCCACTTTCAGCACTTCCCGGGGTAACCTTGGCCATGAAATCGGAAAATCAGATCATTTTCTGGTCTGTTTTCTTCTTTTTTCTCTGGATGAGATTAGATTTTGCTACGCTTGACTGACAAACCTCATTTGGGATTCCGGAGGATATCAAAGCCCTGACCTCCTTAGGAAGTGGGAGGCAAAGATGTCTCAAGCAATGATGAGAAAGAAGGAGCTAATTTCAACACACCACCTAACAGGCAATTAGTAATTAATTTGCACTGAGAGACAAACAGGCTTGCAAAATATGTTCCGAGAGAGCCTCCCTGTCAAATCCTAGGCTGGCTCAGGTTGGAAGGGACCTCAGAGATAATCTACTCCAAACACCCTGCCACGGGCAGTGGCACCTCTCACTAGACTTGGTCGACACAAGGCCTCATCCAATCTGGCCTTAAATGCCTCCAAGAAGGAGGCATCCACAACCTCCCTGGGCAACTTGTTCCACAGTCTCACCACCCTTGTACTGAAGAACTTCTTCCTAAGATCAAGTCTAACCCTGCTCTGCCTCAGCTTCAAACCATTCCCCCTTCTCCTGTCTCCAGACACACTCATGAAAAGTCCCTCTGCAGCCTTCCTGTAAGATTTCTTCAGGTGTTTGGGANCTGCATACAGCCTGGATTTGTGCCTGAGCTTGGCCCCACCCAGATGCAGGACCTTGCACTGTGACTTGTTGAACCTCATGCAATTGGCACTGCCCCACTTCTCAAGCCAGTCAGGATCCTTCTGGATGGATCTCTGCCCTCGAGTGAGTGCAGACCACCACACAGCTTGGTGTCATCTGCAGACTTGCTGAGGTTGCCTCAATCCAACTGCCTATGTTCCTGACAGAGCATTGGACTCAGGACACACCCCTGAGGAACTCAACTTGTCACAGGCCCACACCTGGACATTGAGACATTGACCACACCTCTTTGAGTGCAACCACCTGGCCAGTTCCTTATCCATCAAGGGGTGGATCCATCCAGTCCATGTCTCTCCACCTTAGAGACAAGGATGTGGAGGACAGTGCCAAACCCCCTGCACAATCAGGGTGCTTAGTTTTGCTTCTCTTACAGTGATGCTATCCTATCTTATCCATGTTATCTATTTCTGCTGGATATAGCTCAGCAAACCACTACTATGGGAGTGTGGGGGGGTAGGGGTGGGGTGTGGGCTCTTAAACCTTTTAACTCACTCCAGCAAAGCAGCAGCCCAGCAGTGTTTGTGAGCCTTATTTTCTAAGCATGGTTAAGTGATTATTTGACCTTTCTGTTGCTATTATCTGCCGACAGCTCATTGTGTTCCAAGCATGTTATCAGTGTCGCTTCACAAAGGCTGCCAGGCTGCACATCAACCATAATGAACAACAGACAAATGTCAACAGATTTCATTTCCAGGCTTTAGTCATGCTCCTGCTGAAAACTTAACATCACATCCAAAGAGTGTGATGGAACAGCATTCAAAGTGACAGGGCAAAAGCACAGCCGATCCACCAAGGAATGGACTTTAAACTGGTAGGCATCCAGGCTTAGTCCACAAATCTTGAGGAGAAGGACTTGGGGGTGTCAGTTGGTAACAAACTCACCATGAGTCCCCAATGGACACTGGCAGCCCAGAAGGCAGCTGTGTGCTGGGCTGCATCCAAAGCAGTGAGAGCAGCAGGACAGGGAGGGGATATTGCCCCTCTGTTCTGCTGAGACCTCACCTGCAGCTATGTCCAGTTCTGGTGTCCCCAGAACAAGGCCAACATGAATATGTTGGAGAGTATCCAGGAGAGGCTAACAAGATGATCCAGGGGCTGGAAAACTTCTGCTATGGGGACAGGCTGAGAGAGTTTTGGGCTGTTCAATCTGAAGGAGAGACTGCTCCAGGGAGACCTTAGAGCAGCCTTCCAGTACCTGAAGGGGCTACAGGAGAGCTGAGGAGGGACTTTTGACAAAGGCTTGTAGTGACAGGATGAGAGGCAATGGCTTTGAGCTGGAAGAGGGCAGATTGAGACTGGAGATTAGGAAGAAATTCTTTTGAGTGAGGGTGGTGAGACACAGGAATGGGTTGCCCAAGGAGGTTGTGGATGCCCCCTTCTTGGAGGTGTTCAAGGCCAAGCTGGATGAGACCTTGAGCAACTTGGTCCTAGTGGAAGGTCTCCTTGCCCACAGGACAGGAGTTGTAACTGGATGATCTTTAAGGTACTTTACATCCTAAACCATTCTATGAATTTATGAATCTGTATTAAGTGATGATCAGAAGGTACCAGCCACTAACACCCTGAACCTTACTGCTGGTTAACCAGGAATAAAAAAAAAAATGCATCAGAGCAGTAAAAGCAATAAAAGCACTCAGGTGTTCATTAAGCTAATTATTCACAATATCATCAAAGAATCATAGAATGGTAGAGGTTGGAAGGGACCTCCAGAGATCATCCAGTCCAGCCTTGCTAGAGCAGGATCACCTAGGGCAGGTCACACAGGAATGCATCCAGATGGGTTTTGAAGATCTCTAGAGAAGGTGACTCCACAACCTCTCTTGGTTGCCTAGTCCAGGGCACAAGCAGCATCACACCAAAGTTTTTCCTTATGTTGAGGTAGAACTTTACGTGTTTCAATTTGTATCCATTGCCCTTTGTCCTATCACCTGATGTCAATAGAAAGGACCATCCCCATCCTCTTGATCCCTACCCTTTAAATACTGGTAAGCGTTGATCAGATGCCCTCTCAGCCTTCTCTTCTCCAGACTAAACAGTCCCAGGCCTCTCAGCCTTTCCTCCTCACACAGATCTTTCAGTCCTTTCACCAGAAAAAGGGAAAAAAAATTGACTGATATGTGGAGCCCAAAAATATTAGTGGTGAGGAGGACTAAACAAGAATGCCCCATGAAGGCTTTTTCAAAGTATCATATAATGGCAGGGGGTGTAAGGGACCTCCAGAGGTCGAGTCCAACACCACCTGATAAAGCAGGGTCACCTAGAGGGTCCTTGTGTCCCTTTCAACCTGGCATTCTGTGATTCTGTGAAGCAGACTTGCCCAGGAAGCTGTTCACAGCCAAGCTTGCAGAGCTGGGGGACACCAAGGAGTCCATCCTGGAGAGCAATTCAGAGAAGTGTGGCTTTCCTCAGAAGAACAAGCTTGCAATGGGGCATCAGCAGCCCTTCAAAGCCAGCTTCAAAAGGCCCTTCCCCAAGCTGCCATGCCACTACAACAACAGGCCAGGAGGCCATCCTCATCAAGTGTCTGTTCTTCATGTCATCCCTGACAAGAAACAGGGTAAAGCACTTCCACAGTGTCCTTCCGAGCTCAGGGCCCTTCCCTCCTTCTTTTGACTTCTCTCTTTCCTGACCAACTCATTCTCTCTGCTTCCAGTAGGACTGAATATTAACAGCATGACATTTCTTATTTGATGTTACAAAGCTCTTTATCTCTGCTGGCCTTGTATTCAATCTTCACCTTTTCTGCTCATCCTATGCTTTTGTTATGAATAAAATAAAAATTAAAGCCAGTAAAGGTAATAAAGTAAAATGAGCTCAGGAATGAATATCTTGGGCATTGCTCACAGAAGGAAATTAGAACAAGTTCTATAGAGCTGCATTTTTTTATGCAGCAGGATATTAATCCACAGATGTTTTCAAGACCCAAATCAGAGCATCTTTTTATCACTTGCAGTGACACAGGGGACTGGCAGAAGAAAGGGGATGTGGATGGTCTTGGAAATAAAGCCCTCAGATCCTCCAGCAATGGGTGAGCAATAAACAACAACCTGACCATGCCAAAATTCTGCCCATTCTCAGATATCTTCATCAGACATGCTGAAAATCTTACTGTTGTGTGGCATGGGTTGGATTGGAAGGGACCTCTAAAGACCATCCACTTCCAACCCACTGCAGTCAGCAGAGACACCTTCCACTAGACCAGGCTGCTCAAGGCTTTGAACACCTCCAGGAAGGAGGCCTCAGCTACCTCCCTGGGCAACCTGTTGCAGTGTTCCAGCACTCTCATGGTGCAGAACTTGTTCCTAACATCCAATCTCAATCTGCTCTTCTCTCATTTCAAACCATTGCCCCTTGTGCTGTCACTGCAGCCCTTTGGAAACAGTCTCTCTGCAGCCTTCCCACAGGTTCCTTTTAGGTGCTTGAAGGCTGCTCTAATGTCTCCCCAGAGCCTTCTCTTCTCCAGACTGAACAACAACAGCTCCATCAGCCTGTGCTCATAGCAGAGGTGCTCCAGCCCTCTAATCACCCTGGTAGCCTCCTCAGGACCCTCCTCAGCAGGTCCATGTTTCTCTTGTGCTGGGGGTCCCTGGGCTGGGCACAGCAGTGCAGGTGAGGTCTCAGCAGAGCAGAGGGGCAGAATCACCTCTCTCCATCTGCTGCCCACACTGCTTTGGCCTGCTATTGGCCTTCTGGGCTGCAAGTGCCCATTGCTGGCTCATGTCCAGCTTCTCACCCAAACAGCACCCTCAAGTCTTTTTCTGAAGGGTTGCTTTCAATCTCATCATCCCCAAGCCTGGGCTGATATTGAGGGTTGCCCTGTCCTAGATGCAGACCTTGCACTGTGTCTTATTGAACCTCATGAAATTCTCCTCAGCTCACCTCTCCAAGTCTCTCTGGATGGCTCCATCCCATCCTTCACACTTATCAACCACAGAAAGCAGCTTAGTGTCCCCTGCATATGTGTTTAGGGTGCCTCAGTCTCTGCCTGTATCATTGATGAAGATATTGAACAGCACTTGTCCCACTAGAGACCCTTGAAGGAAACCACCTGCCTGCCATCTCCACCTGGACATCGAGCCACTGACCACTTGGGATGCAATCATCCAACCAATTCCTTATCCACTGCACAGCCCACCCATCAAATTCACATCTCTCACACAGCTTAGAGGGAAGGATGCATTATCTTCAGAGGGACTCTAAAACCAAGTAACTTGCACTTCAGCTTTTTATCTACCCAACCTCTCATTCTGGACACTCATAAAATTAAAACTCTCTGCTGCTGCCTGTAGCAGAGTGCTGTCTTTTCTTCTCTGAATCACAAACAGCCTGTTTTACAAGCTACATAATTCATGGATATGGCAAAGGGGGGAAAAAAAAAAAAAGAAAGAAAGAAACAAACAAACAAAAACCCAGAGAACAAACACCTTAGCATGATTAATAAGTTTCCCATTTTTACTTAGGTCACAGTCACTTCTGCAAAGACATCAATAAAATGTTTTAGAGTTAAGGAACAAATCAGTCACTGACAAGATAAATCATGGCAACAGCCAACTGCTTCCCAATTACACTCCTGCTCTAGCAGGCCCATCCTGGAGAGATGCCCTTAATTGCCATTTGCAGTTGATAGGGCATTAACACCAACAAGGGAAGGAGGCATCTTGCTTCCCAACTGGAAATGTCCTATGTGATACCAGCATGAGACTTAGGCTGCAGATAAATCACAAGCAGCATGCAGGCAGCAGGGGTAAAGGTTCTGCCCTGCCCACAGCAGATGACCTCAATAAATGAGAAGAGACTTCTGGCAAAAAGGTGCAACGTTTCTTGGCTTAGAAAAACCCTAAGCTCCTCTGCCTTCCAACACCTCAGACCTTCCATGGCACTCACTACCTCCACATCACAGAATGGTAGGGGTTAGAAGTGACCTCTAAAGATCCTCCAGTCCAACTCCCCTGCCAGAGCAGGGTCACCTAGAGCAGGTCAAGTCACACAGGAACACATCCAGGTGGATTTTGAACATCTCCAGAGAAGGAGATTCCATAATCTCTCTGGGCAGCCTGCACCAGGGCTCCAACACCCTCACAGTGAAAAAGTTTTTCCTTGTGTTCCTGTGGGACCTCCTCCGCTCCAGCTTGCAGCCATTGCCCCTGGACATCACTGAGCAGCACCTGTCTCTGTCCTCACAACACTGCCCTTCACATTTTGTCCTCAAGTGCCATGGCCACATGTTTCTTGAACACCTCCAGGGATGGTGACTCTGCCATCTCCCTGGGCAGCCTGTTCCAATCCCCAGTCAGTCCTGCTGGCCAGGGCAGGCAAAAAAAGATTGCTTGATCTCCAACCTAACCCTCCCCTGGCACAATTTCCTCTCCTTCCATCACATAATACTACAGAAGAGACCAATCCCCACCTCACTGCAACCTACTTTCAGGGAGCTGCAGGAGAGGATGTTTGTTGAAGGATGAGCTCCATAGGGTGATGGAGGAAAGGGACAGCTCCAGTTGGGTGAGGGAAGGCTTTGCATTACCAAGCACCTGAGTTTGCTTCTCCAGAGCTTTCTCACAGGTATATGTGAGAGTAAGGAACCAGAGTGGGGGCCTGGGTTCTGGGAATGCTGAGTCCTCTGCTCTTGACAGAAAAGTGGCACTGCCAATGCTTCTGGGCTGCTGGTTTGCTTCTCAACAGCTTCCCTGAGTTTTGGGGGTGTTATCAAGAGTGGGTGAATTCTGTTGCATTGAGGTGGGTTATGATGATTGTCCTGATCTCTGGAGCTGAGAAAGATCCATTTGTACCTTTGGCAAAGTCAGCAGAATTGTGGAGGAAACTCCCTTCGTGGTACCTTGGCTTCAGGAACTTTGCCCACTGTGTTTGGGAGATGCCAAGAATGGTAAGATGCTCTTGGGTGTGTTTCTTCCTCTGGAAAGAGAAATGGAGCAGCACATCACTGGGGACCAGCAGCTGCTTGTCTCCAATGGAGAATTCAAGTAGCCTAGGTAACAGCAGAGCCTGTTCCCAAAACTTGCTTTCAAAGTTCTCTCAGAGACTACTACTGATAGAGAAAGTGAGGCTGATCTTCAGCTCTGATGGAATCAAAATTAGATGCCAAACACTTGACTCATCTGTTAGACTTCTATGAAAGCATGACCAAGTGGACAGAGAGTAGTGGTGGGATGACAGAGCACTCTACCTTGACTTCAGCAAGGCTTTTGATGCTGTCTCTAATAACATCTTCAGAGGTAGACTCAAGGGCACTGGGTTAGAGGACTGGACCCTGAGGTGGGTTGGAAACTGGCTCAACACAGAGCTCAGAGGCTTGTGACCAGCAGCAGAATCCAGTTGGAGGCCTGTGGCCAGTGGTGTTCCACAGGGATCAGTGCTGCCCAGTTTTGCTATATCTTCATCAATAACCTGGATGAGAGGATTGAGTGGACCCTCAGCACCTTCACTGATGGTACCAAACCCCAGGGTGGCTGACAGCCCCACCAGGCTGTGCTGGCATCCAACAAGAGCTGGACAGGCTGGGGAGTGGGTGAAGGAGAACCTCATAAAGTTCAACAGGGACAAGTGCAGAGTCCTGCACCTGGGGAGAAGTAAGAACAGGCAGCAGTACAGGTTAGAGGTTGTCCTGCTGGAAAGCAGCTCCATGGAGAAAGACCTTGGAGTCCTGGTGGACAGCAAGTTCTGCATGGGTCAGCAGTGTGCCCTTGTGGCCCAGAGGGCCAATGCCATCCTGGGGTGCATCAAGAAAAGTGTGTCCAGCAGGTATAGGGAGGTTCTCCTCCTCCTATACTTTGCCCTGGTGAGGTCTCACCTGGAATTCTGTGTCCAGTTCTGGTCTCCCCAACTCAAGAGGGACAGGGATCTGCTGGAGAGAGTCCAATGGAGAGCTACAGGGATGACTGCAGAACTTCAACATCTCTACTATGAAGAAAGACTGAGAGAGCTGGGGCTGCTTAGTCTGGAAAGGAGAAGGCTGAAAGGGGATCTGATCAACATCTATAAATACCTGAGGGGTGAGTGTCAGCATGAAGATGCCAATGACAGTACAAGAAAGAATGGGTACAACCTGGAACACAGAAGGTTCCATCTCAGCACGAGGAGAAGCTTCTTTGGTGTGAGGGTGCTGGAGCCCTGGAGCAGGCTGCCCAGAGAGCTTGTGGAGTCTCCTTTTCTAAAGACTTTAAGACCCATTTGGATGCATCCCTGTGAGGCCTGCCCTAGGTGATCCTGCTCTAGCAGGGTTGGACTGGATGATCTCTGGAGGTCCCTTCCAATCCTTACCATTCTGTGATTCTGTGAAACATTCAAGCCAGACAGGTTTTATTATCCTAATCTCATCTCACCCAGTCATGAATTCAAGCCAGGAAAATCTAACCCAGTTGTTCCTGCAACAAGTCCCTCAGCTGAAGCACTGAACACTTGGCCTCATCTGCAAAAGGTTTGTTTCTGCTTTTCTGCCACTCTTGCCAGGTCTCCTCTTTTTTGCCACATTGGGTATTTCACATGAAATGACCCAGTAGGATCCACAACCTCCAGACTTCTCCTATTCTTTTTTTTTTCTTCTCTAATTAGCTTTGCAGGCTTCACATTTGCCAAGTGAAGCTTGGAAATGAAAAGCAAGAGCTCACAAATCTGTGAGGCAAATCAAGGAGCTCCACAGATAAGCAGGGATTGAAAATTCCTATTTTTCAAGCAAACTGCACAACTTCTGCCTGCCTCCATCTGCAACACTGCAACACCATTAACTGCTAGGAGCAACAACATGCAGCTAACTCTCCACCCATCTCCTCTTCCTCTTTGCCTACAGTCCCAAAGCTCCTTCTCCATGGCCACCATATGGTCATTCCAGATGGTCAGTCTTGGCTTGAGCCAAACTGGAGCCCATCAATTGGAAATGATCAACCTCCCAGACACAGGCTGCCCAAGATGATCCTGGATGCCACCTCCCTGGAGGTTCAAGGCCAGGCTGGATGGAGCCTTGAGCAGCCTGATGTAGTGGAAGGTGTCTGTGCCCATGGCAGGGGATTGGAACTGGATGATCTCTAGGATCCCTTCCAACCCAAACCATTCTGTGATTCTGTGATCTCAAAAGTCACTCCCACCAGAGACCATTCTGTGATCTTTCCCTCACACCACCATCTCTTCCAGCAGAAAGCCCCACGAAGCCAGAGGCTGGGTTAACATGGAAACTGTGAGCTCTACATGAGCCAGGCTCACAATGTTTGCAGCATGAATTCTTTATGTCCCTAGTTAACAGGGGAAAAGCCTTCCTGAAACAAATCAGCCCGTGTTCAGTTCATTATTTCCCATGAAAACAAGGGCAAAAGAAAATTACAGCTTTTCCCACAAACATCAGCAAATTCCCATCCATTGCTGCCTATGGAGGAGACAAAGTCAAGGGTATTTTGATGTAAGCAGGCACACACCAAGCTGCCTCCTGGTTTCCAGCACTCACTCTTCACTCTCCCAGGTTCTATCTGATTTCCCCTCCAGCAGGACCTCTCAGCAGTGTATTATGCAAAGCAGGATCATGACTGCTGTTTGCAGTGTCCCAGGCTTCTCTGCTGATTTATGCAGCCTCCTCTTTCTGCACAGGCTCACAGCCAGAATAGAGAGCAGCAGCTCCCAAGGGACCTCCCCAAGCCCTGCAAACAAACCTGATAACCTCCCCTTCACTTTACACAAGCTCACCCAGGAAGTCAGGGAAGGGTTTCCACTACAACATGCTTGTGTTGATTTTATTTCTGTGAGGAGTCAAAGGGAGGGTTGTGGATTTCTTTCATAGAATGGTTTTGGCTGTCAAAGCCCTTTACCACCATCCAGCCCTACCATTCTCTGACACTACCAAGGCTGATGCTAAACCTTGGCCCTCAGCACCACATCTGAAACCCCTCCAGGTGACCATCCCCTCCCAGGCAGCGTGTTCCTGTCTTTGAGAACACTTTCAGTCAAGAAGCTTCTAAACCTAAACCTCCTCTGGTGCAACTTGGGGCCATTTTCTCTCCTCCTTTCAAAGGAAGAAGAGACTAAACTCACTTCACTGCAACCTCCTTTCAGGGAGCTGTAGAGGGCAATGAGGTTTCCCCTCACCCTCCTTTTCTCCAGGCTGAACACCTCCAGTTCCCTCAGCTGCTCCTCACCAGTCTTGTTCTCCAGCCCTTCACCAGCTGCCTTGCCCTTCTCTGGACCTTGTCCAGCACCTTATTGGTCCTTATTGGAGTAAAGGGCCTAGAACTGAGCCCAGGATTCACAGGGCAGCTTCACCAGTGATGAGCAGAGAGGAGACAACCCCTTTCCCTGGTCCTGCTGGCCACACTCACTCCTGATCCAGGCCAGGATACTGGAGGCCTTCTTGACCACCTGAGCACCTTGCTGAGTCCTACTGAATGAGCTGCTGAACACCCCCCGGTCTTGTCTGCTGGGCAGTTTCCAACCACTCTGTCCCAAGCCTGTAGCATTCATGGGGCTGCTGTGACCGAGGTTCAGGACCCAGTGTTTGGCCTTGTTGAATCTCATGCAGCTGGCCTTGGGCCATCAATCCTGCTTGTCCACATCCCTCTGTAGAACTTTCCTAATTTGAAGGAGATTGCTGCTCCATCCTAGCTTAGTGCCATCTGCAAACTCACTGAGGGTGCCTCAACCCCCTCACCCACATCATTGATAAAGACCTTGAGAACTGGCCCCAGCACTGAGCCCTGGGGAACATAACTTGTGAACATCCACCAGCTGGGTTGAACTCTGCTTCCCACCACACTTTGGGCTCATTCATCAGCAATTCCCAAACACACTGGGCAAAGTTCCTGAAGCCAAGGTACCACGAAGGGAGTTTCCTCCACAATTCTGCTGACTTTGCCAAAGGTACAAATGGATCTTTCTCAGCTCCAGAGATCAGGACAATCATCATAACCCACCTCAATGCAACAGAATTCACCCACTCTTGATAACACCCCCAAAACTCAGGGAAGCTGTTGAGAAGCAAACCAGCAGCCCAGAAGCATTGGCAGTGCCACTTTTCTGTCAAGAGCAGAGGACTGAGCAGCCTGAAAAGTCCAGGCCCCACTCTGGTTCCTCCACCTCACATGCTCTGGAGAAGCAAACTCAGGTGCTTGGTAATGCAAAGCCTTCTCTCACCCAACTGGAGCTGTTCCCTTCCTCCATCACCCCATGGAGCTCATCCCACTGTGCCCATCCTGTCCTGCAGCCTGGAGGCTTTCACTGAATGGTTTGGGCTGGAAAGGACCTTCAAGATCATCCAGTTCCAATCTCTGGCCATGGGCAGGGACACCTCCCACTAGCCCAGGTGGCTGAAGGCCTCATCCAGTCTGGCCTTGAACATCTCCAGGAGAGGGCATTCACAGCCTCCTTAGGCAACCTGTTCCAGTGTCTCACCACTCTCACTCAAAAGAATTTCTTCCTAATCTCCAACCTCAGTCTCCCCTCTTTGAGCTCAAAGCTATTACTTTTCATTCTGTCACTACAAGCCCTTGTCAAAAGTCCTTCCCCAGCTCTCCTGTAGCCCCTTCGGGTACTGGAAGGCTGCTTTAAGGTCTCCCTGGAACCTTTTCTTTTCCAGGCTGAACAGCCCCAGGTCTTACCTCTTCCTTCCCCTCCAGAAGTGATAATTCCATCTCCCAGGGTGCCCAGGGACATTGCAAACTATCTCAGGGTAGAAGACAATCTGTATCAAAGTCCATTGCTCCTTCCCAACATGGATCCCACAGAAAAGCTTCCCCACTGGTGGGCTTGGGAGAGCATGGGAAGGTCTGTAAGGGCTGGAGGGGGTTTCTCCCTCAGCCAGGAGCAGCAAGGAGGAGTGAGAGGGGAGCTGGAAACATTAGGGGTGAGCAATGCAGTGTGCAGGGAAAAGCAGGGCCTGGTGGAAGGTAGCAGAGGGTGAGTGGGAGGGAAAGAGTAGCTCTGTTCTTTCTAATTATAGCTGCATCCTAAGCAGCTCCTGCAGCATGCTGGGGAGCAGAACTGAGAGCCAGGCATGCCAAGGGAGTTGGGCTTTGGCCACCAAGATCTGATGTGAGACACCAGTAGGAAATGGACACAGGAAGCCACTTCAAGATGTGCAGGGCACTGAGCTCATAACCCTATCTGGGGATGAAGCTGCACGGTCTCCACTTCTCTATTACCAAACCCAGCAGTACAAACCCATCCTGAAGCAGCAGCAACCTCTTTGTGCCTTACCATGCTTCTATTCCTACATCACCACACCACTCTGCAGTCTTCCCCAGGTTGCCAAGGCCACCAGAATCCAGGGATCAGCAATGGTGGGGCCAGCAAGACCAGGAAAATGACTCCCTGTACTCAGCACTGGTGAGGCCATACCTTGAGTGGAGAGTTCAATTTCAGACCCTCACTCCAACAAAGACATTGTGGGGCTGGAGCAGGTCTAGACAACAGCAAAGCTGGTGAAGGGTCTGGAGAACAGGTCTGGAGCAGCTGAAGGACCTGAAGTTGTGTAGTCTGGAGAAGAGGATGCTGAGAGGAGACCTCACTGGTCTCTAAAACTCCCTGAAAGGAGGCTGCAATGAGGTGGGGGTTGGTCTCTTTTCCCTAGTATCAGGTGATAGGAGGAGAGAAAATAGCCTCAGGTTGCACCAGGGCAGGTATAGGTTTAGAAGCTTCTTGACTGAAGGTGTTCTGAAGACTGGAACATGCTCTCTGGTGGGGATCATTGAATCCCCACCCTTGGAGGTGTTTCAGAGAGACAAAGTGGTGCTGAGGGCCATACTTGGTCTAGCCCCAGACTTTGAAGTGTCAGAGTATGGTTGGACTGAATGATCTTAAAGGGCTTTTCCAACCAAAACAATTCCATGATTCTAATCACTCTTCCTTCAGCTTTTTTCCCTTCCAGGAGCAGCTTTCACATTGGAGGCCACCAGACCCAGCAGACAACGTGACAGTTGACAGGGGCCAAGTGCCACGAGGCAGCAGAACATCTGCAACAGCTCATTTCTTATAGCTGTGGAGTGGCACTGCCAAGAGAACACATACCATGGCTGCTGTGCTCTCTCTCTTTTGATTATTAGAAAGGCCAATTAGCAGAGAAATGGAGCTATGAACACTGAAAGGGATTTGAAAGCAGTAATAATTAAAGAGCAGGGCCTGGGCTCCAGAGCTGCCCCTTGTCTGCTCTGGCCCTGCCTGCCAAGATGGAAGAAAAGCAGTGGTGCCCGCAGACTGTGCCATGGCACTCAGGAACATTCCAGCCATACCAGTCCCTCACTTAGAATCATGGAATTGTCCCAATGCCTCATCACTCTTGCAGCACAATTTCAGACCATTCCCTCTCCTTTTATCATCTGATACTAGGGAGAAAATACTAACTCCTACCTCACTCCAACCTCCTTTCAGGGAGTTGTAGAGAGCAGTGAGGTCTCCCCTCAGCCTCTTTTCCTTCAGGCTGAACAACCCCAGCTCCCTCAGCCTGTCCTTGTAGCAGAGGTGCTCCAACGCCCTGATCATTTTTGTGGCCCTTCAGCTCCACACCCTTCCTGTGTTGAGGGCTATAGAGCTGAATGCAGTAGGGAAGAGGTGACTTGGCCAGGAAGAGCAGAGGTGCCAAAGCTCAGCTCTGTACTCACTTCCAGCTTTATCAGCTACTGCTGAATGAGGAGGGTCTGATGGCAAAAGCTGCTCTCAGACCTTAAGCTGCTTCCCCAAGGAAACCATCAGCATCTTTTATTTACAGACTTAGGAAACTCCCCAGGGAAGGCCATACAGCCTCCTTCATGGACCATGGGAATTGTAGATCTTTTTAATCACCACAACACCTTCATTTTCATGGCTGGGACAGCTTCCTTTCTTTGTTCCCCTGAAGCAACTGCAGTGATTCAGGTACCCTGTGGCCACCTCTGCCTCTCAAACACAATATACACTATAAGCATGGCTACACACAGGCACTGAACATGCAGACTGCTCTGTCACAACCATAAGGGTAAGGCCTCCTTGGCTTTGCCAGACAAGAAAACCAAACAAGGCAGACAATTCATCTGGAGCAAAGGATGACAGGCCCACAGAAGCTGCACAAACAGGAGCTTAATGAAGAAGCCACCAAGATTCCTATAGAATGGAATGCCACCAAGATGATCAGAGGGCTGGAGCAGCTCTCTCAAGAGGACAGGCTCAGAAGGTTGGGGCTGTTCAGCCTGGAGAAAAGAAGGCTCTGAGGAGACCTTAGAGCTGCATTCCAGTACCCGAAGGGGCTATAGGAGAGCTGTGGAAGGACTTTTTACAGTGGCATGGAGTGCCAGGATGAGGGGCAACAGCTTTGAGCTGGAAGGTTTATATTGGAGGTTTGGAAGAAATTCTTGACAGTGAGGGTACTGAGACACTGGAACAAGTTCCCTCCCTCGAGATGTTTAAGGCCAGATGAGACCTTGGTCTAGTGGCAATTGTCTCTGCCCATGGCAGGGGCTTGGAACTAGATGATCTTTGAGGTCCTCCCCAAGCCAAACCTTTCTATGTTTCACATACATAAATCCAAGTACAAAATCACAGAATATGAGAGGTTGGAAGGGACCTCCAGAGATCACCAAATCTAAACCCTCTGCCAAAAGTAGGATCACATAGGGTAGCCCTCACGAGAATGTATCCAGGTGGGTTTTGAAAGTATCTAGAGAAGGAAACTCCACAACCTCTCTGGGCAGCCTGCACCAGTGCTCCATCATCCTCACTGTGAAGAAGTTTCTCCTCATGTTGAGGTAAATCCTTCTATGTTCACAATTGAACACAACTCAAGAAATTTTCTCCCTTCACCACCTGAAACAGAGCAATTTGATTATTTGCTACAGAAGGCATGTTTGGTTTGGGGGGGGGGAATAAATAAATAAAGGCAAAACAAAAATGGCACAGGGAAAAAGGCTGGAGCTTATTTAGGATTAAACAAATGCTCTCATGAAAACAATGGCATATTTCTACTCCATTTAGCACTGCAGGAAACCTCTATGTGCCAGGCTGATGCAGCTACAAAACTCCATCTCTCAATGCCTTGCAAGATCCAAGTACTGGCACCAGCAACAGCTCCATTTATAAGATCGAGAAGCAAGGCACAGGCAGGCTGTGACACAGGAAAATCCCCCAAAACAGGGCCCAAAAACTTTCCTGTGAGGCTTAGCAGACAGTAAGACTCTACCTGCAGACTACTTTGGGCAGATTGTAAACATGTAAGTGTAGAGTATTGTCCAGTTCTGGGGCTGCCAGCACAAGAAAGACATGGAGCTGTAGGAGCAGGTCTGGAGGAGGTAACAAAGATGATCAGAGGGCTGGAGAGCCTCCTCTATGGGGACAGGCTGGGAGAGTTGCAGCTGTTCAGCCTGGAGAGGAGAAGGGCTCCAGGGAGAACTTAGAGCAACCCTCCAGTACCTGAAGGGGATACAGGAGAGCTGAGGAGGGACTTTTGACAAGGGCTTGTAGTGACAAGACAAGGGGCAATGGCTTTGAGCTGGAAGAGTTCAGATTGAGACTGGAGATTGGGAAGAAATTCTTTTGAGTGAGAGTGGTGAGACATTGGAACAGGTTGCCCAGGGAGGCTGTGGATTCCCCCTCCCTGGAGGTGTTCAAGGCCAGGCTGGATGAGGCCTTGAGCAAACTCTGCTCCAGCAGGGCTGTTGTAACTGGGTGATCTTGAAGGTCCCTTCAAACCCAAACCATTTTGTGGTTCTATGATAACAGAGTTTGGGGCTTTTCTCTGGTACTTCACAGACCATGTAGGATGATCCACACTATATATTCTGTCACTTCAGCTCCCTGGTCACCTCTGCTGTAAATAACTTTTAACAACAAAAGTGTGAGTCCATCAAATTCCTGCAGGCAGTAAACAGCTTGGAAATGAGGGTGAGCAGAGAGGTACATGCTTGGGAGAGACAATCACAGAGGGGCTGAGCAGATTTATAGCAGTTGCTTTAGCAATAAATCACCTTGGAGCATTTAAAAACATTAACTGGAGTCCCTATTAAAAACCCTCAGCGTTTTTATTTCTCCAGATTAACAACACTTCCAGGACTAAATTCAACCTGGAGCTTCAAACTCCACCACCAACACAGCTCTATTTAAGTGTAATTAAGGAACGAGGCATCATTTTTGGAGGGGGAAACTTCTGCAGGCACATCAGCAAGCTTGAGGAATTCCAGGAACTCATGCTGGAATGGGAATTTGAGCCACACACATTTTATTATTCCCTTGTCTTTCTGCCTACAGTGTAATATAGGATATGAAATATGAATGGGTTCCCCAAAGAGGTTGTGGATTCCTCCTACCTGGGGGTGTTCAAGACCAAGCTGGATGAGGCACTGAGCAAACGAGTGTAGTTGAGAGGTGTGCCTGCCCACAGCAGGGGGATTAGAACCAGATGATACCTGAAGTTCCTTCCAACCTGAGCCATTTTGTCATTCTAATGAGTAACAGTCACTGTATGTTCATGGACACACAGTTTTCCAAGGTCAAGATTGGGAAGCTTGANCCCACAGATTAGAAATAAATTCTTGACA
>VWYK01076737.1:0-21089 GCA_013399775.1 Semnornis frantzii
TTTTTTGTTTGTTTGTTTTAAAACAACCAAAAGCTGTGAATGAAAACTAGAATGCTGCAATGTCCTGTTTTCCCTGGCAGACACTGTCCGAGAAACAACAGCAGCTCAGCAAGCATTATTGGTGGCTAAAAACATCGACTTGTTTCCCACAAATCAGGAACGTTTTACTGAAGGAAGCATAGATGTGTGGTGGATTGTTCATGATGGTGGTATGCTGATGTTACTGCCTTTTCTTCTTCGACAGCACAAGGCAAGGACCACAGAAAATGGCTAGGGTTTAGTGTTCTAGAAATGACTTAGTTGTGAAGGATTGTGAATGAAATGCTCTTTCGCCTTGGTAGTTGTGCATGGTGATTGCAATGCTTGTATCATGAATTGTTACAGTGCATTTGGTCCATGGGACAGAGCCTAGCTGGAGGCCTCTAACTAGTGGAGTCCCTCAGGGGTCAGTACTGGGACCAGTTACTCAATATATTCATTAATGACCTGCATGAGGGCACGGTGCCCTGGCAGCAAGTTTGCTGACCACACCAAGCTGGGTGCAGTGGCTGCCACCTCAGAGTTGTGCCGCCAGTCAGAGAGACTTAGGCTGAGAGTTGGGCAGGGAGAAATTGAATGAAGTTCAACAGGGGCAAGTGTGGAGTCTGGCACCTGGGAAAGAACAACCCCAGGGATCAGGATAGGTTGGGGACTGACTTGGTGGAGAGCAGTGAAGGGGAGAAGGACTTGGGAGTGCTGGTGGAGGGCAGCATGGCCCTGAGCCAGCAGTGTGCTCTGGTGGCCAGGAGGGGCACTGCCATTCTGGGGTGCATTAGAAGGACTGTGGTTAGTAAGTCAAGGGCAGTTCTCCTTCCCCTCTACTCTGCCCTAGTGAGGCTTCATCTACAGTATTGTGTCCAGTTCTGGCCTCCCCCAGCTCAAGAAGGACAGGAGCTGCTGGAGAGAGTCCAGCACAGAGCCACAAAGATGATTAAGAAAGTTGAACATCTTATGAAGAGAGCCTGAGGGAGCTGGGGCTGGGAGCTTGGAGAGGAGGAGACTGAGAGGTGACCTCAGCAATGGTTATATGTAAAGGGTGAGTGCCAGGAGGATGCAACCAGGCTCTGCTGGGTGATGCCCAGGCCAAGGGGCACTGGGTGGAAGCTGAGGCATAGGAAGTTTCATTGAAACATGAGGAGGAATTTTTTCCCTGTGAGGGTGACAGAGCCCTGGAACAGGCTGCCCAGAGGGTTGTGGAGTCTCCCTCTCTGGAGATGTTCAAGAACCCTCTGGATGTGTTTCTGTGTGATCTGCTCTGGGTGATCCTGCTCTGCTAGGGGGGCTGGACCAGATGAGCTTTGGAGGTCCCTTCCAGCTCCTGACATTCTGTGATCTCTGACAGGTTTGGAGGAAATGTAAAATGCGCATCTTCACTGTTGCTCAAATGGATGATAACAGCATTCAAATGAAGAAGGATCTTCAGATGTTCTTGTATCATCTTAGACTGAATGCTGAAGTGGAAGTTGTTGAAATGGTATGTTGTGGCATTTCATAAATTTGTTTTTTTTAGGTGCTGTTAAGGTTAAACTTAGGAAAATGGATTTCCCATTTCTGAAATTGGTGTTAACCCAAATATTAAAAGGGATAGATTGTAGACCCCCCAAGAACAAGAAGGTTTTTAAATGCAGTGTTTTACCATGTCACAATGCTAGTGTATGTGGTAGTTAGTTTAAAGGTTTTTGCCAAGTAGAGTTGAGCCATTTTGATTTGTAGATTGCCTACTTTATAAGGATTAGTCCATTTGACATAGTTCATTTAGGAAGAAAAATGGCAGAGGGGAGATTGAAAGTGGATGTTAGGAGGAAGTTGTTTGGAGTGAGGGTGGTGAGACACTGGCACAGGTTGCCCAGGGAGGTTGTGGCTGCTCCCTCTCTGGAGGTGTTCAAGGCCAGGTTGGAGGAGGCCTTGAGTGACCTGTGCTAGTGGGAGGTGTCCCTGCCTATGGCAGGGGCTTGGAACTGGCTGATCCTTGAGGTCCCTTCCAACCTTACCATTCTGTGATTCTGTATGCTTGGAATTAATGCCATAAATGCATCCAGATCTGAATGAGTGCAGGAATGAAGGTGATAGACTCTGTAAACATTTTCTCTTTGTGCAGTACTTTCTGTTCTGATGTGTTTGGTGTCCATCTCTCTTGCAGTTTGAAAATGACATCTCTGCATTCACCTATGAGAAGACACTTATGATGGAACAGCGATCTCAGATGCTAAAACAGATGCAGTTATCAAAGAATGAAAGGGAAAGAGAGGTAAGGATTTTGGCTTGGCAAGGTGTTCTCTGAAGAACCTGGAAGCAGTATTTCTTGGCCTTGGCTTTGATCAGTCTGAGCTAGTCAAAAGCTTTTGTAACTGTATCCTACTGTCATGGCTTGAGCCGAATTTGCTGATGTGTAGTTAATACCATGCTGCTGTCATGCCAGATTCAAAAGTGCTGGCTGGACCTAAGTGTCATGGGGCTGGAAGTTCAGATTGTAACATGAGAGGCTTCTTGTTCCAGCTGCTGTTTCCAGGTTTGGAGGGTTGGGCTTTTCCAGTGGGCTACTTGCTGTGTGCTTGGGTGGGGGTAGCAGTTTTATTGCTGGCTTTTGCTGCTGCTTATGCTTTGGCTGCACAATTACCTCAGCCTATCTACAGAAAAATGCATCTTATCTCATTAAATTCCTTATCTCAACCCAGAGGGGTGGTTGTGTTACTTTTCCTTCAGTCTGTGGGGGGAGCTGGGCTTGTAAGAGCAGGCTGTGTTAACCCTGCACATCTACACTGGTTTCCCTTTGACAGGTTTCACTTGCAAAGTTCAAATAATACAAGGGGGGAAAAAATTGCCTTTTATATGAACAGATGTTTAGAGTTTTCCACTTACTTTAACAAGAACAGGAAGTATTTAGTAGTCAAGATTTTGAGTGTCAGTGTGGAATATAGCCAGAGCATTTTCAAACTTGACATGTCTCAGGAGCTGAGGTTCATGTTGTCTGCCTGGACTCGTTACCTTTGTTTGGGACTATTGACAAGGGCTTGCAGTGCCAGGACAAGGGGCAGTGGGTTTGAAGTGGCAGAGGGGAGATTGAAAGTGGATGTTAGGAGGAAGTTGTTTGGCGTGAGGGTGGTGAGACACTGGCACAGGTTGCCCAGGAAGGTTGTGGAGCACAGAATCCCCCAATGTGATCTTTGATCACATTCTGTGCTCCACAGCCTCCCTGGAGGCGTTCAAGGCCAGGTTGGAGGAGGCCTTGAGTGACCTGTGCTAGTGGGAGGTGTCCCTGCCTATGGCAGGGGGTTGGAACTGGATGAGCTTTGAGGTCCCTTCCAACCTTACCATTCTGTGATTGCAAGCACTACTGAGGAATGTAACCATTTATCATCTTTGGTCAATCTGAAGCCAAAAGTATACAGTTGAGTATGTACCATTAATAGCTTCATTATCCCGAAGAGGGAAGGCTCTGTAGCCAGTAACATAGATTTCAGTGGAGACAAAAGAATTTCTTTTTAGCTCTGCAAGTTAGTTAGGATCTCCACTACTTGAGACTGCTTGGAAGTTTTCAGTTCATTCTTCTCTTTCCTGTGTATTTTTGTAATATTTTGGGGTTTGTTTTACCTGAATGGAACCATCACCACAATGCCCTCAGTTTATTCCTTCATATCAGGCAGGGTAACATCTCACATGTTCAAACAGCATTTTGTACCTTGCAGTCTGAAGTAAAAGCCTTAATATTGCCAAGAACATGTAGTGCTTCTGCTGCTTTCTCCAAGAATGAACCCCACATTCATCTCTTGTTTCTGCTTAGGCTATCTTACTGTTTTGTTCTGGTATTTTCATCAGAAAACATCCATGAGTTTAGCCTTCATTGATTCTAGAGCTACAAGTTTTGTGTATGCACTCAGGGTGCCAGGTCCTCTCTCAGTCTCACCCTTTTCTCTTAGATCAGCTGAGCCTTCCCCTCCAGTCTTATGATAACCTCCAAAACATTTCTGTCATTAGTGTCTCTAGTTCAAACTAGCATTGCTTTTGTTTTCAGCACCTGTCTCCAGGCACTCCAATTACAGCCCTGATATTCCAGTTTGTGCTTGGTGCTACTCGTGGTTATGTTTCTTGTTATCACCAGATCAGTATTTTTAACCTCACTTCTGCACTTCTACCTCTCCAAGCAATGTTCAGACCTTCACAAAGAGGAGATTTTGGTTTTGTGCAGTGTTCTTTTGATGTTTCCCTCAAAGACAAGCTGTTATTCCTTGAGGAATCATCCTCACCATCCACTCTTGTTCACTTTTATGTTAAATGGATCACATGGATCTTTATTTGATCTTGCCCCTAGGTTTTCCCATGAAAGGTGGCATGAGTGGGTTGGTTTTTGTTTGCATTTTTTAGAAACTTGGCTGATGCTATTCAAGAGTAAATACAACACATTTCTGCAGAAAGATCCGCAGACTTGGGCTCAGCTGCCAAGCATTTATTTGGCTGTGACAATAGCCCTGCAAAGATACAAAGAAATGTAGAGCTTCTTTCATGTTCTTGGTGGTTGTCATTCTTCTCTGGCTAGTTCTGACTGTCTGTGTGTCAAGGCAGTGATACTGGAGCTGTGAGGCATCCATGCCACCACCACTTTGGGTTGCACAGAGCAAGTGCTGTTGTGAGGTTGCTGCTGCTAGCCAAGACTGGCAGAAATCTGAGGGCATGTAGGTGAGGAGCAGTTGAGTGTTTGAGTCACTGGGAAATACATCACTGTTTAGCATCACACAGCAGCTTTCTCATCTCATTTTTTTTTTTTAAATACTTTTGATTGTAACTGAATAAATTAAGTCCTCATCATATAAAGGAATATCTATAAAGTAATATGACCCTCACAAACAAGTGAGTGTTTGAGTTCCAATGTAGACCAAAAGATTCCACTAACTGTGGTTTCACAAATCTGTATAAAGAGACTTCTTTAACTGAGCACTAAACAGCTGAAAGAGCCTCGTAGTGCATATAAACAAATGACATGTTTGTGAAGACACAGCAAGTTTAGAACAAGCAACAATACCTAATGAAATAGAGACAATTTTTGCTTTGAATAATATCATCTGCTCTTTGTCATTGATGGGAGGGGGTGGGGCATATTGAGTGGCTTCTTTTTGTTTTCTTTTTTTTTTTTTTCTTGTCATTGGTAACCTTTTTGTCCCAGATTCAGAGCATCACTGATGAGTCTCGAGGCTCAATCAGAAGGAAAAGCTTCTCCAGTCCACAGTCCCTTGGCCAAGATGCACAGGCCTTGCTGACTAATGATTATCGAGAGGAGGAGGTAGTTGGACATAGTACTGGCAGGATAGATTTTTATTTTTCCCTCTCTCCCTATTGCAACACTTGAAGTGGCATTATTGCCAACTGAACTACAAATGGACATTCATTGTTAGGCAAGTTCTTAATAAATTGTCCTTTAATTATTGTTGAAAATCCATTGTGTTACCCTATATGATTTCTCTCTAGTTGATGCTTCTGCAGCCTGTGTTACTTCCTGTCTTTCCTATGCTTACTGTCCATAAGAAATGCATGATTCAGAGGGTGCCTGGTTTTCTTAAGAGCCAGAAGCAAAGGTATTTCTCTGCCTTCTAGCTCTTAAAACTTCTTAATAGTAGGTGTTTGATTAATATTTCATGCTTTCACAGAGCATTACTTTCATAGTTTCTGTGGTGAGGTAATGAAGGTTTCAGTGACCACATACCTACACTAGGGCCTTGGAGATATTTATGCTTATTAAAAAACCATTATTAGCCCATAAGTGTCATTACAAAGTGAATTTTGAAAGGAAATCAACTGAGCTAATCAGTGGTCATAGTGTGCACTTGAAGTGTTGCTCCCACCTAAGGGTAATCTAGCCTAGCTTGTTGAAATGCTGTATAGCTTTGTGTTCCCCTTTCCTTATCAAGTGTGAGAAGTATTGTGTGATTAATTTGCTGTTAGAATAGCACTGACAAAAACCTGCTGCTGTTGTCTTGGCATGTTTGTAAATGTGTGCTGTAGGTCCAGACTTTCACTTGACCTTGCTGTCCCTTTAAAAAAAAAAGCGACCTTTTGCTGAAGCTTTGTACTGCAGTCACCCTTACAGTGGTTAGTTTGAAATGTTAGTTCATTAGATACTGCTGTATGACATTTCCACTCTCATGATAGAACTGTGTTCACCATAACTTCTTGTTCATAGTCTTGACTAGTGATTTAATCTTCTGGGAAGATATGAAGACCATCAAATAGATAATTTATGTGAACCTTGGCGCTCAACAGCTGCATTTGGGAATCCTCAAGCATAGGCACTTGGGAAATAATTTAGGAAACATACAGAAGCTCTTGGATAATTACAAACAAATACATTTTGAACCACTAGGAGAATCACTTTCCAGAGACAGTAGATTTCTAATCTGCTTTGATTATTAGTCACACTTATGATTGTGACCTGAATGAATTTTAGTCGCACTTTTGATTGTGACCTCTGCTGTGAGGACAGGCTGAGAGCGTTGGGGCTCTGCGGCCTGGAGAAGGCTCCCAGGAGACCTTAGAGTAGCCTTCCAGGATCTGAAGGGGGCTGCAGGAAGGCTGGGGAGGGACTATTGACAAGGTTTCGCAATGCCAGGACAAGGGGCAATGGGTTTGAAGTGTCAGAGGGGAGATTGAAAGTGGATGTTAGGAGGAAGTTGTTTGCAGTGAGGGTGGTGAGACACTGGCACAGGTTGCCCAGGGAGGTGTTCAGGACCAGGTTGGATGAGGCTTTGAGTGACCTGTTCTAGTGGGAGGTGTCCCTGCCTATGGCAGGGGGTTGGAACTGGATGAGCTTTGAGGTCCCTTCCAACCTTACCATTCTATGAAATCGATTCTTCCGGATGGTCGCGTCAGTGGAGGGATGTGACAGTTACTGATGTGAAAATCTGAGGTTCCCAAATGGAGCAGGAGGTGCAACTTATGACTTAACAATCTCTGAAGAGGCTTCCTAGCTGTTAAAGACCTTAGAAAACCCCAACCAAACAAAACCAAAGGAACAACAAAAGAATCTGACCAAACAAGAAAACAAACCCAAAAAGCCCACTAATAACCCCTTAAAACTGAAGACCCCAAAACACACAAAATTCCTCCTCACCATACCAACTTAAAAGCCTAAGGTACTGGCATGTGTTGGATCTGGAAATACAGAAGTCTGTGGGCAAAGTATTGTGAGAATATGTTAAATATTTCTTCCTTCTTTCCCCAAGGGGAGCAGAGGGAATGAGAAACAACACAGCAGTGTATGTGCATGTAGGAGCAACAATGTTGTGTTCTTAGAGTTGTGATTTGAGTGCTGCTATGAGGGAAGAGAAAGCCCCTACACAGTTACAGTGTAATAGGTGCATACAGGCTTAGATAATGCAATGGGATGTAGCCAGTTTTCCGCTCAGCCAGTCGGACTTTGTGTTACTGGGATGAGGAGAGTCGTGCTGGTAAGTTACACTGCAGGCTTGCCATGAAATCAACAGTGTTTGCAACAGCATCTGAGAAAGAAACTGTACCTGCTGAAGAATGGGAGCACTGGCTTTCAAGTGCTTCACTGGCAGCCCACCCTCACGCTAAACTACTGCCTGACTGGATTCATCCTTGCTTGAGTTCACTACAAGCATAATCTCTCAGTCCAGATGTAATCCTGCAGATAGAAACAACTATGTGTTCACAAGCAGCTTCATTTCATACTGCAGTGAGAAACAGTCTGGCACCTGCTCAGAAAACAAGGTTCATTTTTTTCTATATATTCTTGTTTCACACTGCTGAGAAACTCCTCCTCAAAATGTTAGTAACAAATGCTCCTTTTGGCTGAATCTCGTAGTGATTTGTTTGTTTTTCTGGCCAGGCTCAGCTGATCCACGACAGAAACACTGCCTCCCGCTCAACTCCAGCAGTCAAGGCAAGTGTGGCTACTGCTGCACCAGAAAAAGTGCACATGACCTGGACTAAAGAAAAGTTTGTAGCTGAGAAGCATAAAAACAAAGATTCCAACGTGTCTGGCTTCAAAGATATTTTCAACATGAAGCCGTAAGTATACAGCTGGTTGTTGGAGTTGTGCAGTTAGTTGTATTTTAGTGCTGGGGGCTTCTCTTGGTCATGGGTTTTGTTTATTAAGAGATTCTTCCCATGCACTTTACTTAAATCATCCTTGTGAAACTAGCATGGACTTGGGTGGAACAACAATGACTGCAGAGAGTCATTCATGAGAATGTTGAGTGAAGCTTAAATAGGACAGAGCTGAAGCTGTGAGCTCTGTTTCTGGATTGTATCAGTAAACATCCACATTAAAATGCTTAATGATGATTTGTTTTTCTCTCTTCCTGTTGGTAACAAATTACTGCACATCACTGCCCTGTTTCATTTATTATTTGTTGGGATGGATGGAGTACCAAAGTAGTAGATAAGCTAAATGCCTTGAAAGGGTCTGGCAAGAAGACATCAGATTGTTTGCTTCCTCATGTTGTGTTTCAAGCATACACTCTTGTCTGACTTCTGGAAGAATGCAGTTAGAATCACGACCTAGAGTTTCTGCACATGCCCAAAGCAAAACTCTGGCTGTCAAGGGAAATGTTAATAGCTAAAGGAAGCACCTTCAGTTTAGGATTGTGGGCAGAGTTAGAAGGCACATTTAGAATGAGCACCTTAAGGTGCTTCATGGATTTGTGTTGAGCTCTAAGAAGCAGTTTGCCTTTTGCAAATTCCAAACTTCACCTTAAGCTCTAAAACACTTTTGGTGGTGGTGTGTTGTTTTGGTTTTGGGGGGTTTTGTTTGTTTGTTTGTTTTGGTTTTTTGTTCTGGGCTACATTATACTTTAATCCTGAAGTGTAGAAGGGTTGTGGATATCTTGGGAATATTTCCTGTTACTACTTGAGAATTGTGCCAGACAGATTTCAGATGCTACTCTGAAACTGTTACGTGGTCGTGTGTGGAAATCACAGTTCAGACTTGCAAGGCCTGTATTAATGTTGTTGAATTAATGTGCCTGATGGCATTTGTTTTTTCTTCCCTGTGCATTTGCTTCCCTTCCATTTAGAGAATGGGGAAATCTGTAAGTCTGAATTTCTTTTCTTTTGAGCAACACAGGCAGTGTGCCATGGTCCTCATGTTCTTGTTTGTGTGTATCCTAAATCATGAGTTGCAGTGCATGTATTTTTATGTTGTGTTATCTACTGGGGTTTAGCACTTATCACTGGAAAATATTATTCACTGTGACCTGTTAACATTTTCTTCTAAATATCATTACCTTTTCTTTCATGGTATGCTGCAGAGTATCTGCTTTTCTGTAAGAGTGCAAAACTTGACAGTACTCATCTGCACCAGTGTACTACTTAGCTTTCTAATAAATCACACAAATCATACAGTCTTAGAATGTCAGGGGCTGGAAGGGACCTCCAAAGATCATCAGACCAACCCCCCTGCCAGAGCAGGATCTGCTAGACTAAATCACACAGGAACACATCCAGGCAGCGTTTGAATATCTCCAGAGAGGGAGACTCCACAACCCCCCTGGGCAGCCTGTTCCAGGGTTCTGTCACCCTCACAGGGAAAAAAATCCTCCTCATGTTTACATGAAACTTCCTATGGCTCAGCTTCCACCCAGTGCCCCTTGTCCTGTCCCTGGGCATCACCCAGCAGAGCCTGGCTCCAGCCTCCTGCCACTCACCTGCACATCTTTAGAACCATTGCTGAGGTCACCTCTCAGTCTCCTCCTCTCCCAGCAGCACAGCCCCAGCTCCCTCAGGCTCTCCTTCTAACAGAGCTCTTCCATTCCCTTCAGCATCTTTGTGGCTCTGTGCTGGCCTCTCTCCAGTAGTTCTATGTCCCTCTTGAACTGGGGGGCCCAGAACTGGACACAGGACTCCAGATGTGGCCTCAGCAGGGCAGAGGAACCCATGCAATATAACTACTTGGGCAATAAGGATTAATTTTTTCACAAAGGCAAAATTCATCAAATGCTGGTTCTTGCCTCTTTTCTACCAACCCATGCCTGTGTAGGAATAACATAAGTTCAGATAAACAGTGTGTGGCAGCATGCAGAAAATGGAGTGCTCCATTCTTGGGTGGAACTGACCTGTGACTGCTCTGCCTTTTTTTAATCTTCTTCCCTATTCATTCTGTTTAACAAATTGAGCTTATTATGAGAACTTCTAGGGCACACAAAGGGAGTTTTCTATGTTTCCAGTTCTACCAGTGTTTGAAGGCTAAATGAAGTCAGTCAGTCTCAGGTCTCATGGTACACAATGTACCTTTAGCCAATTTGGACCTTTAGTTCAGTGCTGAATTCTTATCCACTCCACCAATTTGCACCCTCCATAATTCCCCTGTGTTTTATCTGTAGTACACACTCCTGCATCTCTCTTCATAGCTGTTTTTCAGTCTTCTCAATGTGCTCTTTCACTTCTGGAAAAACTGAGCTTTGAACATTCTTCCATAAATAGCTGTTGTGCAGTTTCCTTAGGACAGCTGCTTGCTGTAACAAAGGTGATAGAATGGTAAGGTTGGAAGGGACCTCAAGGATCATCCAGTTCCAACCCCCTGCCATAGGCAGGGACACCTCCCACTAGCACAGGGCACTCAAGGCCTCCTCCAACCTGGCCTTCAACACCTCCAGGCAGGGAGCAGCTACAACCTCCCTGGGCAACCTGTGCCAGTGTCTCACCACCCTCACTGCAAACAACTTCCTCCTAACATCCACTTTCAATCTCCCCTCTCACACTTCAAACCCATTCCCCTTGTCCTGCCATTCCCAGACCTTGTCAATAGTCCCTCCCCAGCCTTCCTGCAGCCCCCTTCAGATCCTGGAAGGCTACTCTAAGGTCTCCTGGAAGCCTTCTCTTCTGCAGGCTGCAGAGCCCCAACTCTCTCAGCCTGTCCTCACAGCAGAGCTGCTGCAGCCCTCTCAGCATCTTGGTGGCCTCCTCTGGACCCACTCCAACACTTCCATGTCCTTCCTGTGCTGGGGGCTCCAGAACTGCACCCAGGACTGCAGCTGGGGTCTGAGGAGAGCAGAGCCAAGGGGCAGAATCCCCTCCCTTGCCCTGCTGCCCACACTGCTCTTGCTGCAGCCCAGCACACAGTTGCTGTCTGGGCTGCACTCACACTGCAGCCTCATCTTGAGCTTTTCAGCACCCCAGTCCTCCAGGGCCTTTTCCTCAGGGCATCTTGAAGTCCTTTGTTTGGAATTTCTTGAACAAATCCAATTACTTTTAATATATAACTCAAACTGGATTCTCAGTGATTCTGACTTCATTGCTACTCAAAATATTTTTTTTTTTTTTGCCTCATCTTTGTGAAAGAGAACTGATAAAGGAAAGATCTTTGTACCTTGGTAATCTGTTTAGAACTGTCTGACTTTCAGAGTTAAACACTTTTCAAAGGGAGGGGAAAAAATCCCTTAAACCAGCCAGCTTTTAAACCTAGGCATTCCTTTTTCTCAGCTGAATTTTGAATGTGTACAACTAGCAGTGTCTGTGGGGGAAGAAACAGCTGCTTCTGTGTGCATGGAGATTAGATTTACAAATTTCAAATGCCTAAGTATTGTGAGAATGCCTCAGACATTTGTTTCCATTCTAGGAACCAGTCAAATGTGAGAAGAATGCACACGGCTGTGAAGCTGAACGGAGTGGTGCTGAACAAATCACAGCATGCTCAGCTGGTTCTCCTGAATATGCCTGGACCCCCTAAAAACAGAAAAGGGGATGAAAACTGTATCCTCCACTGTCATATTTTCATGTTTCTTGTGATTAGGAGTTTGAGTTTTGTGGTGGTGCTGTTGTCTCCCTGTTGATATGCTTTGCATGTTTACTAATGGTGAAGTTTGCCCTTAGGAAAAGGACTTAATGCCACAAAAAAATTGAAGAAATGTTGATGGCTTGTGTGGGTTTTGTTATTGACAGAAAGTAATTGTCACTTTTCAGTTTGTTTTATCATCTCTGTCTTATCTTTACTGCAGCTGAATAGGGCAGGATTAGAAATTTTCCCCAAATTGGAACTCGTTTCCACTTGAGCAAGCAGGTGGATTACATAATCAGGAGGTAAAGAGTGACCCATGAAAATTATTGAACTGGATTTTTGCATTATTTCAGAGGGTTTGAGAGATTAGTGGTTATCTTGTTTCTTTCCTGAATAAATGCCTTGACCTTGATTATTTCAGACATGGAGTTTTTGGAAGTTCTGACAGAAGGTCTGGATAGAGTACTCCTAGTCCGAGGCAGCGGACGCGAAGTCATCACCATTTATTCATAACCTATTTGCACACTTTATTCAACAGCCTCCCTTCACCCCACCAAAAAAAAAAAAACCCATCCAGACAACCCACACACACAACAAAAAGCCCAAAACCCAATACAAACCCCATGCCCAAACCCAAAACGTGGACTGAATTATTTGCTGTCATTTGTGCAGCTTCATTAAGAATCTTCGATCACTGAAAATCAACTGCAGGCAGCATTTTCTGATGATGTGTTCTGGGTTTTTTTCTAGCAAAAATTTCTATTTAGATTATATTTTAAGATAGGTTTTTAATGTAGAAAATATTTCTGTAGTGAATGAATGGTGGCTGGGTTAGGATATTTATATGTATCATATTCTGACACTTGTTAAACTGTAGTGAAACCCAAGGAAGGAAATAACGACGCAACACAGACAGGTGAGCAACTTCTTATTTAGATGCAGAACAAAGACTGAAAACATCAAAAGGGAAAGGTATTAGGAAAAGCTGGCTTCCTCCTTTACCAAAATGCTGTTTTCTTGCTTCTGTTGGGACTAGTCCTAGTTCAGAAAACTTCTTTCAGAAATGGATACAACCACTCAAATTTGTATATTATGTGCATAAAGTGTTCCCCCCAAAGCTCATTATTTGCCACGCTCCGTTTTAAATGATACTGCTCTGTTTAGTGTACTTAGGTAGCTGAAACCTCCAGGTGACAGTGATTGTAAATTGACAAGCTGTGTAGGTGGGTTTGCTTTGGTTTTGTTTTTCTCATCAGTTATAGTCTCTTGTATCATTACACTGGTGACACCTAAGAGCATCCAGCTCCTAGGAAGTCTGTGACGCAGTAACTCAACCTCACTGCAGGTAGGATTGTAACAACTGAGAAACCACAGCAAGCTGGTTTTAAGAAGTGCAGTCTCTTGTTCTCAAATATGTATATTTTGAAAATGTTGTATGTATGTGCTGCTGTTAAAAATCTGCTTTTCTGAACTGAAAGAGCTCTCAAGTGTCTTTCCTTTGAAACCGTTGAACATTTAGTTTAGGCGCTCAACAGAAACTTCCTGCACCTCTTGGAACTCTGCCTCTTTTTTGGATGCTGTTTAGCTTCATAAGTTTTTAAAGTGCTTGGGTAGAGGAAGAATTATCTCAAACATATGATGCTGTCAGCATCTCTTGCTCAATCTGAGACTTGGCTCAAGGCCAGTGCTTTTATCACAGCTCCCCCAGGCAAAGCAAACCAAACCTTATAAACCGCAAAAGCTGAAGGCAGCTATTACCTATCCCTGTAGATTGATGTACAGCAACAGAGGGAGCACAAAGGTAATCAGCTGACCCAGTGAACTTCACCTGGCTCTTAACCACTGCTGGGGCACACCAATAAGTGCTTGGAATGGCCTGCTGCATACCAGAAGGCATCCACAGATCACTGGGTGTGGGTGCTGCTTTAGGCTTTTTGTTTGTGTAGGCACTCACAGGTGCTCTGGGGCCACACCAAAGGTACTCCAAGGGCCCTTAGGTAGAGTGAAAGACACAGAGGCTCTCTGGACTGATGAGAAGGCATCTGAAGGTGCAAGATTTACAGATCAAGAAGTTGTATAAGTACTCAGACCAGTCTGAGATAGTCCTGGTGCACTCCAGATGGCTCTTAGCTTGTCCTGGCACACACTAAATGGTGCACACACAGGGCCAGCAGAAGTCATTTAGGACAACTGTGAGTGGTTTGTGAGAAGAGTGATGGTAAAGATTCAGTCTAGGGATAGGCACCTGGGCCCCACCAAAGACTCTCATTGGCTGTGACTCATACTGTGGGCATTCCAGAAAGCACTTGGCAGTGTGTGGTCCGTGCAAAATGTCATTTCAAGTGCTGGGCCACAATCAATCACTCAAAAGTACTCTGAGAGCAGTGGGGAGTACAGAAAGACCATCACATGCTTCTGATGGGCTTGAGACAGCTCCCGAATACACCTGCAGTGCATCCAAATGCATACTGAAGGTTGTGTAAAACTTACTGCTCCAACACTATGGGTGTCTTAGAGGTAAACTTAGCATTGGGGTTGGGCTGTGATACCTGTGTCTCACTTCCTTTGTCTGTGTCACTTGCAGTGCTTTCGTTGTGGCCAGCCAACCTTCAGCTGCCTTTCCCTGAAACTTGTGTCCCTCCAGGACCTCTGGTGCATTTCACAGCCCTCCAGAATACAGGTCAGATAGCAGTTTGGTTTAGGTGCTTTCCACTGGTCTTCCACTCCCTCCCAGGACTGAGGAAAGACAACAGGAGCCCCCATGCTGCTGCCAGCTGTGTGCAGCACAGCTATGCTGGGAGGGTTGGTCAGCTGTGATAAAACAGCAAGTGTCTGAACTTGCTGAGGGTGCACTCAGTCTCACTCTTGATATCATTGGTGGAGATACTGGACAGCACTGGTCCTAATACAGGCTCTTGAGGGACACCAATTGTCACCCATCTCCATCTGGGCATTGAGCTGGTGACCACTACCCTTTGTATGCAGTCATCCAACCAATATCTACTGAGCACCCATCACATCCATCTCCAGTTTAGAGAGAAGGATGTTGTGGGGGGCACTGTCAAAAGCTTTAGGAAAGACCAGATGGATGATATCTGTTGGTCTTCCCTTGTCTGCTGATGCAGTTACACCATTGTAGGAAGCCTCTAGGTTGGTCAGGCAAGACCTGCCCTTGGTGAAGCCATGCTGGCTGTTTGGAATCCTCTCCCTGTTCTCCATGTGCTTTAGCATAGCTTCTAAGAGGGTCTGTTCCATGATCTTCCCAGGCCCAGAGCTGGAAGGCTTTTTTTTCCTGTGACACTGGTTTTCAGACCCTTACAGGAATGTTTTTAACAGCAGTTCAGAGCTGTGCTACTCCAAACAGCACAAATACAATTAATTGGAGTTTATTCCCCACTGTGACAATTTGTCCTTTGGTCTACTTGTCAGAGTTTCCCAGGGAAACACAATCATTCACCATCTAGCTTAGGGCACCAACACTATGCAGTGGTGCCAGAAGAGATCTGTAGGCGGTATCATCCATATTCATCCTTCCTTGTTTTTTTCACCCCAGGGCTATGGCTAAAATAGAATCATAGAGATCTTTTCCAACCCAAACAGTTCTAGGATTGTCAAGGTCCACCCAACACCTCCATGACCACCAGACCACATCCTGAAGTACCACATCTATTCACTGTCCCAAGAGATGGTAAAATAATTACTCCTCCATCTCCCTGGGCAGCCTGTTCCAAGGCTTGACCACTCTTGTAGGAAAGACTTTTCCTAATATCCAACCTGAACCTCCCCTGGCACAGCTTAAGCCCATTTCCTCTTGTCCTGTTGCTAATTACTTGGGAGAAGAGACCAGCACTGGCCTCACTCCAGCCTCCTTTTGGGTAGCTGTAGAGAGTGAGATGTCACCTTAGCCTTCTGCAGAGTAAACCCCAGTTCCCAGCTACTCCTCACATGACATGTCCTCCAGACCCCTCACCAGCCTCATTACTCCTCTCTGGACATGCTCCAGGACCTCAGTGTTTTTCCCATACTGTGGTGCAGAACTGGACATAGTAGTCAAGGTGTAGCCTCACCAGGGCTGAGTACAGGGGCATCATCTCTTCCTTACTCCTGCTGGTTTTGATCCAGGCCAGGGTGCTATTTGCCTTCTTAGCCACCTGAGCACATTACTGGTTCATGTTCAGGTGGCTGTCAACCAGCATCCCCAGATCCTTTTCCACCAGGCTGCTTTCCAGTCTCTCTGCCCCAAGCCTGTAGCATTGCTTGGGGTTGTTGTGACCAAAGTGCAGGACCCAGCATTTAGTCTCTTTAAACCTCATTGCAACTGGCCTCAGCTCATTGATCCAGCCTGGCCCAGTCTCTCTGCAGTGTCTTCCTATCCACAAGCAGATGAACACTCCTGCTCCCTTCAGTGTCCTACTGAGGGTTCACTCAATCCCCTCAGCCAGAGGGGATCTTGAGAAAGATACTGAACAGAACTGGCCCCAGTACTCAGCCCTGGGGGATGCCACTTGTGACCATCTGCCAGCTGGGTTTGACTCCATTTACCACAGCTCTTTGGGCCCAGCCATCCAGCCAGGTTTTAATCCAGCAGAGTGTCCCTGGCTATGCCATGGGCCACAAGGTTTTTGAGGACAGTGCTCTGGGAGGTGGTGTCAAAGGCTTCACTGAAGTCCAGGTAGAGAGCATTCACAGCCTTTCCCTCGTTGGCTAGGCAGGTCACTTGGTCATAGAAAGAGATGAGGTTGGTCAAGCAGGACCTGCCTTTAGTGAACCTGTGCTGGCTGATGCTGCCCTTGCCATGTGAGTGCACCCAAGGTGAACTGCTCCATAACCTTCACTGGTGCCAAGGTCAGGCTGACAGACCTGGAGTTCTCCAGATCCTCCTTTTGGCCCTTTGTGTGAATCAGTGTCACAATGGCCAACTTCAGTCTCCTGGCACCTCCCCTGTTAACCAAGGCTGCTGCTAGATGGTGGAGAGTGGCTTGGCAAGCTCCTCTGCCAGCTCCCTCAGCACTCTTAGGTGAATTCCATCTGGCCCCATAGACTTGTGGGTGTCCAGATGGGAGAGCAGACGCTTAACTACTTCTGGGTTATGGGAAGTTGATGCTGCTCTCTATCCCTGTCAGGAGGCTGAATAGCCTGAGGATAACAGCTCTGACTATAAAAGACTGAGGCAAAGAAGGTAGTAAGTACCTCAGCCTTCTCCTCAGCCTTGCTGGCAGTGATCCCTCACACACCCACTGAAGGGTGGACAATCATCCTGGCTTGCTTTTTGTTGTTAGTGCATTTGTACAAGCAGCATCTTGTTATCTCCTATGACAGGCAGAGTTGTAGCTGGGCTTTTGCCTTTCTGGTGTTCTCTCTCTAACTAGATCCCTGTACTGTTCTTGAGCTGCCTCACTGATTGTGCAGCAATGTATTCCTAACTGACATCCAAACCTGTGATTTCATTGTGTCAGAATGAGTCCAGAGCAACTGCAGTAAGCTGAGTTCACAGGTGGCTGTTGCTGTCTGTGGGTGCCTCCATGACATGAGGATTTTGAAACACTAGCAGGAGTTGTCCAGAGAAGCTGTGAATGCTCTCACTGGAAGTGTTCCAAATCAGGCTGGATGGGGCTTTGAGCAGCCTAATGTTGTGGAAGATGTCCCATCCCATGGCAGAAGAGTTGGACTAAAAGACCTTTAAAGGTCCCTTCCAACCCCAATCAGTTCACTCCTCCAAGTCAAAGCCAACTGCAGCTTCTGCCCCAGTGTCCAGCTTCCAGGAGATGTCCCTTTCTCACCAGAAGTACAGATGGATTCCACTCCTTCAACTCGCCAAGCCATCAGCTCCATCCAGTCCAATAAAGCCAGCTGTCCCTTTCCTCTGTCTGCTTGGCCCCTCTAATGCTGACTGGCATCACTGGCATCTTGTGAACATGCTCTGGGAGTCCCTTCAGGAGGCTCAGAAGCAGTGTCAGCTTGTCTGCTCCTGCTGGGTGATTCTCCACTGGAACCTGAGGCAGAGTTCTTCCAGGGACAAGTTCCTTCTGATTCACAGACTCGTGTGGCTAGAACTGAGGTGAATTTTGTGTCCCACTTCCTCATCTCCTCCCTGTGGTCACTTAAAACCACAGGGTACACTGTGGGGTGTACCTCCCAGATTCTTTGCCTCTCTCAGCGGAAACACAGGACTGTACAGGTGGGGAATGGAACATGTTTGTTTTGAGCTGACCTCCTGGGAGAGTTCCTCCACAGCTGAAATGCAGAGCTGGACAGAGGAAGACACTTCCCTCACATTGCCTGGGCCTGCTACTCCTTTCATCCAGTTTGTCCTTGGCCATCTTCCAAAACCAGAGATAAAGACCAAGTGTTTACTTCTTGCTCTTCTTCTTGTTCCCCTGGTGACCTCAGTTCATCCTCATCCTTTGCCAGAGGAGGTGTTTTCCTTGTGTGTTTCTTTTTCCACACAGGGCATATGATCCTGACACAAGTTGGTTCTGTGGGGGAGCTGCCATGCCTGTTGGCCTGTCTGTGGGACCAGAGACCCTCTCTTGCACCAGAGAGATCACCTCCATAGGTTGTCCCTTGTCCTCTGACATAGTCACTTTATCACAGAAAGCCACCAGGTTGCTCAGGCAGCATTGCCTGAAGGGAAGCCACCCTCCAGGTAGGGCCCATGGCTTGCCCCTGCCCAGCTGCCTTTATGCCCCTGTGGTGTGTCTGTCCTGCCCTACCTGCTGGGGTTCCTCCAGATGTGGTGTGATGCTGCTGCTGTTGCTGCAGCTCCTTTTCCAGTCCCTCAAGCTGTGACCCAGAGGTGGTCAGTGGGAGAGCCACTGCAGGGCTGGGGAACAATGAGAGATGAGGAATGGAGAGCAGCAATTCTTTGCCCAAAATGCAGACAGGAGATGCAGGGATGGAGTCTAGCATGCAGAAAGGATGGAGGAGGCTGAGCTGTTGTCAGTCAGCACCTCACCAGGGCTCCCTCATCAAGGGAGAAAGAAAATAATGTAATCAGGGGTACTGGACTTTCTTTGGTGGAACACAGCTCAGAAAACTCAGGTTATCTTTTTTCCTGGTATTTGCATATGAGAGGCTCAGAGTTGCACCAATATTCTGTTAAAGTCTCTGGCAAGAACAGAGACCCCAGATAATTTCATCATTCTGTAGGTGATGCTTGCATTTCTCACATGCCCACAGGTAAAAGGTTCCACTGCCATCTGGCTGCTCTCTGTGCAGAGGCAGCTTTCCTTGTGCTAAGAAAGAGCCAGTGGCAAAGGGGGCTTTAAAACAAGAGGAAACAAAGGACCAATAAGGCTCCTGAGCTGCAGGTTACCTTACAGACAAACCTGCTTTCCTTCACTGGAAGCTCATCTTTGCTCAGCAGCTCTTCTGCCTGATTTTATGCTTGTTGACAGGTACTGGGAAGCTCTTCTTGCACTCTGAAGTGGGCACCAGCTTACTATGGACCATTCTGTACCAGCCATCTACCTCCTCCATGGTGAGCACGTTAAATATTATGGGTCTGAAGAAATTACCTGTAGCATACACTTGTCCATAATACTCCTGGCAGAAGAATTTATAGCTCAGATGAGTCTTTGCACACACATCCTTTGCTAGACTCAATATTACCATATCTCATAAGAATGAACAGAAGAAGAGGAATATAATTTACATCAGTTTGGATTCAGAGACACATCTTGGAGGCTGCAAATAGAAGAGTGGCATTTGGCAATTTTACTTTCATAACACAGAGTTGTTGTTGTTTTTGAAGCCCAGATCCCATTCACCTCCAAATTTTCACAGTGTGCCAGCACTCAGTGTCTCTTCTCTAGGCAGATTTTTCTTTTACTGATCTTTGACTTTGGAGATAATAATAATAATTGTCTTCAAGCATGACCTACAGCACTGCTCTGATGTGAGCTGCTGCTTGTGCTCTGTATCTGATTCATTCTGGTACAGAGGACATAACAGAGAGATCTGTGTGTGCTAACACTCTGGAAAGAGAACTTAACAGAACCTTCCTGCAGATTTTGGCCTTGAGCCTCTAAGGGGGGAGTGAATTTTAACTCAAAATCTGCCTTAATCTTCAAGCTGCAACATACTAGAGGGCTGCAGCAGCTCTGCTGTGAGGACAGGCTGAGAGAGTTGGGGATCTGCAGCCTGGAGAAGAGAAGGCTTCCAGGAGACCTTAGAGTAGCCTTGCAGGATCTGAAGGGGGCTCCAGGAAGGCGGGGAAGGGACTATTGACAAGGTCTGGGATTGCCAGGACAAGGGGCAATGGGTTTGAAGTGTCAGAGGGGAGATTGAAAGTGGATGTTAGGAGGAAGTTGTTTGCAGTGAGGGTGGTGAGACACTGGCACAGGTTTCCCAGGGAGGTTGTGGCTGCTCCCTCCCTGGAGGTGTTCCAGGCCAGGTTGGATGAGGCCTTGAGTGACCTGTGCTAGTGGGAGGTGTCCCTGCCTATGCCAGGGGCTTGGAACTGGATGATCCTTGAGGTCTCTTCCAACCTTACCATTCTGTGATTCTGTATGGCAATGGCTTCTTTCAGACTGATAATAAAGCAAGCAAATGGTCAAGACAGGGTCATACTAGAAAGCTGCAAACAATACACACTTTCAAATTAAGCTCAAGTGAGAGAAGCAATCTGCACAGTAATGCTTTCAGTATTGACTCTATCACATGTATCCCATACCAAGAATTACTCACTCCTGGCAGCATTCCTGCCTGTGAAGCACAGTAATTACAATTATACTTTCTAAATGAGTCCAGCACTTTACCTCAAACACCACATGTGGCTTTTGCCAGACTTGCCTGGTTTTGATAAAATAAGAAGTCATGACAGCCATCAAGTCTGACTTCACAGAATGTTTAGCTAACTGCTACAGTCCACAAATCATGTAACAAACTGAAACGTATTAGAGTCATTTACTCCATCCTCTTGTGCTAACAGGTACATGGCATCCTAAAATTGTGTGCCAGGAGGCACCACAAACAGCTCTGAGACACATTTGGCAATGGAGCAGAGCATGTCAAAGACCAATCCTCACTATACGAGATAAAGAACAGCAAAGGGGGTTTCTATACACTGACCTCATAAATAGCTAAATATTACTTCTCTTTTTTAACCTCTTAAGAAAAAATTGGATTAGCCCAATCGTATGCAATGTTCTGGCCTTTCATGTTGCAGATGTCAGGCTAGGTGATCACGCTTTCAAAAATCCATCAGTCCCTTCACGAGAAACCGAAGCAACTCGCCACCTCTGCTTTCAGGCTTTCCCTTTTATCCACACGTTTTCTCCGCCCCTCATGCTAGGACATGCTTGTCTTTTTTTTTTTTTTT
>VWYK01076737.1:21118-41219 GCA_013399775.1 Semnornis frantzii
TTTTTTTTTTTTTTTTAATATATAAATCGCAGTACAAAATCCGGAGCGCTCCTGCCTCACGCTGGCCGCGGGCAGGAAAAGCGGCCCGACGGAGAGCGAAAGACCCGCGGCGCCGAGCGGAGGAGCCCCTGCAGCCAGTGGCCTACGGGGCCCAGGCCCTTACAGGGCTGCTCTCCACCCTGTCCCTTGCTGCGAGTGGAGAACACCTCTGGGGCTCGCCGTTGCGGCACCTCACATATCACCCTCCGTCCCCGTGGGCGCCGCCATGTTGTTGTACGGATGACACAGCTCCGTCGCTCTTACTACGCTCCGTCGACGCTCCGTTATGAGGTCATCGCGCCGTGTGATGCATCTGCGGGAGGCTCGAAGCTGCGCCCGGTAGCGGTACTAGTAATGGCCATGACTGCGGGGTCCTGCGCTCGGTAGGGAGCAGGCTGGACAAGCTGGACAGGCTCCAGGCACAGCCGGGCTGTGAGGGCAGCGGGCTCGGGCCGGGCGGAGGGGCCCAAGGTCGGGCCGAAGTCTGCCCCGTTTGGGCTCGGCACGGTGAGTGCGTGTGGAGATGGTTCTGCTCGGTTCTGTCACGCTCCTGCTGCTTTGGAAATCGAGGAGCTGGAGCGTGCCCAGAGAAGGGCAAGGAAGCTGGTGAAGGGTCTGGAGAGCAGGTCTAGTGAGGAGCAGCTGAAGGAGCTGGTGGTGGTTAGCCTAGCTGAGGGGAGACGTTCTGGCTCTCTAAAACTTCCTGAAAGGAGTTTAGAGTGAGGCAGAGGTTGGTTGCTTCTCTAAAGGATCACGTGATAGGTGAATGGCCTGAAATTTTTTTAGTAAGGTTTAGATTGCAGATGGTGAAAGATTTCTTTCCTGCAAAAGTGGTGAGGCATTGGAACAGGCTGCCCAAGGAGGTAGTGGAGTCACCATCCCTGCAGGTGTTCAAGAAATGAGTGGACATGGCACTTGGGCACATGGTTTAATGGCTATGGTGCTCTCAAGTTGAAGGTTGGACTCAATGACTTTAACAATTGTATGGTTCTATGAACCCCCCACCTGGCTCCACCCTCCTTTCAGGGAGCTGGAGAGAGCCAGGTCTCCCCTCTGCCTCTGTTTCTGCAGGCTGAACACACACCACAAACTGGACAATTGCCTGAGCTGTAAATCTCTGAAGGCTGGAGTGAGGAGGGGGGTTTCACGCTGGCTGTTTTTCAGATTCTCTTCAGTCTTCTGCTTAGGCCACTGCTGGCAACAGCCAGGCCAGGCTGGTCTTTGGTCTGACCACCCTGATCACACCATTTCATGTCTGATTTGATTACCCTGCTGTTCTGAGATCCTCGTTGCTGCTTGCTCTAACATTTTGAGGGAGATCGGTTCTTTGGGCTTGCTTACAGGAGTGGCATCTGAAGTGTTCTTATCACAGTGCCCTGGCTGCATGCAAGGGGATGGAATCTCCCTGGCCTCTGCTGTTGCCAGCATGACAGGTACCTCGTGATGGCTTCTCATGTTCTCTGGTAGGCTTCTCTGAGAGATTTTAGGGAACAGTAACACTCTAGAAGGAGCAGATAGGATGCTGCTATCTGAGCAGCTTTCTCCTTTTGCTGTCTGTAGCGAGGTCAGGGCCACGTCCTCACTCAGCTCCACTCTTCCACTGTTTGGAAGTTTCCGGTTTGAGCAGCTCTTCTTTCTGCTGATACGTGGGCCCCTCCAGTGCATGACTGCAATGCCACTCTGCCAGGCTGATGTTTCGAGGGTCTCGAGTCTCTCCTTTCTCGCTTTGTTCCACTTCCCTTCAGACATGGCTTCCTGGGGGGGTTCTTTGACTTGGGTGAAGGTCTGTAGGCATCCAAACCAACCTGTACCATGGCCAGGTGAGTCTCAGCCACCATCTTTCTGAGTATTTCTGTGATTCCGTAGCCGAGACGGCAAACCGCTTCGGCCATGTTTTGTCCCTGGGCATGCCGGGAGCTGTAGTCCCGGGGCGGGGAGCGGCGTCGGCCATGTTGTCCCTCGGGCCATGCCGGGAGCGGCGTATGTCCCATAGTGCCGCCGCCCCCGTGCGCAGTGCTGCCGCGCAGTGTTTAATTGTAGGTACTGCAGTTCTGCAGTGCTGTGTGCAGCCCCGCCAGGTGGGGTGGGTGGGTTAAATTGGGGGGGCGGGGCCGGGGTTAGGGTTAGTGGTACAGGTTAGGGTTGAAGTTAGGGTTAGGTTTAGAATTAAGGTCATTAGGGTTAACTTTAAAGGTTAGCTTAGGTTAGGGCTAGGGATTAGGCATTACGGGGTAGGTTAGGGTTTAGGGTTTGGGTTGGGGTTAGTGTTTATGGTTAGGAATCAGGGTTTGGGTTAGGGCCTAGAGTCTGTTAGGGTTAGGGGGTAGGGTCAGCATTAGGGGTTAGATATAGCGTTAGGACATAGGGTTGGTGATACATTTGGGATTAGGGCTGGGGGCTGTAGTGTTATGGTTCATGTAAGGGGGTCAAGCTTAGAGTTGAGGTTAGGGTTAGTCTTAGGGTCTGGGGTTAGGATTAGGGGTTAGGGTTAGAATTTAAGAAAAAGTAATGAGGAAAGTCAAATCCCATGATCTTGCAGAGACTGAGCATTATTCTTATCTAATTAGGTTGTTTTTTTCCTTTGGGCTTATTTGTGTAGCCAACAAAGTGCACAGGCTCTTAGTTGTGTCCATAGCCATTTGGAGAAATCCTGTAAACTGCTCTTGTGTCAGCCTTTACCACGTAGTGTTGGGTTCAGTTTGCTACAGCTATAAATATGTCATATTTGCTGTGATAAACTTATGATTCTTTAATGTAGTTCTAAAAATTTACTTGAGGCCATGCTCAACAGCCCAGATCAGCAGTGATCCTGTTTTAACCAAATTATACTGGGCACCACCATGGATTTTTGTGGGGTAGGGTAACTAATAAAGGGGCATGGTTCAAATTGGCTGCAGCACTGGAGCAGGAGTGCTTTAGGTTTAAGAAGGAAGCAGCAGCTAAGCAAGGGGGAAAAGAAGTGGAGAAACAAGTTAAGGCACCTTCTCTGGGGTTGCAAGAGCTGAAGTGCAGGTAGCTCCCAGTGGAGACAATTAAATGCAACCCCTTCCCTACCAAGGTCTCTTGCTAACATTGCTGGCTGTAGGATGGAGGAGAGCAGCAGCAAGGGGCCATGACCACAGGGAAAGCAAAGCCATCTGTGTGCAAGTGCCCACTGGGGGCCCAGCAGCAAGAAGGCACAAGGGTGCTGTTTGCTCCACAGATCACTTGAAAAAAAACCCAGGACAAAATGCCAGTGCAGCTGTCTTCTGCCTTCTTCTTCCCTTTGTCACTTCAAGAGCTGCCAGCAAAGCCTGTAAGGTTTCCCCTGTGCACTGGATAACACTTGTGCTAAGGCTTCTTGCAGGAGTACCTGCCTGTGGCACCCTTGGAATGTCCTGCCTGCTGCCATTGCTCAGGGAATAGCATTGAGGAGCATGGGCGTGTACCTCATGGGGCTTTATGAGGAGGAGACTTTCTTTGCACAGTGATTCCAGTGGTGTGATCCATGTTTTAACAGATCTCTGGCTGTGTGCAGCCCTTCAGCTGGCAGAAAACAGGGCTGAGGGAAGGCAGTGAGAGACCACACTGACTCCAGCCACCTGAACACCTGCAAATGCATGCATTCATGCACCCACCCAGCACTCTCCATCTCCACACCATGTATGCACACAGGTAAGCATGTGTGCACACACAGGCATGCATGCATGCCCCTGCCCTGCATGCATGTGTACACTTGCATGCACATCCCCCATGCACAAATCACAGGCTCACAGGATGTCAGGGATTGGAGGGGACCCAAAGAGCTCATTCAGCCCAACTCCCCTGCCAGAGCAGGACCAGACAATCCAGCTCAGGGCACACAGGAACACATCCAGACAGGCCTTGAAAGGCTCCAGAGAAGGAGACTCCACAGCCTCTCTGGGCAGCCTGTGCCAGGGCTCTGGGACCCTTACAGTAAAGAAGTTCCCCCTTGTGTTGAGCTGGAACCTCCTGCGCTGCAGCTTCCATCCACTGCTCCTTGTCCTATCCCAGGGAGCAAGTGATAAAAACCCAAATGCACACAGGCATCCTTTACAAGCAGACTTCTCCTGTTCAGCCTGTTCTTAACCCCTCCAAAGCTAGTGAGCTCTGAGTGGGCCCCAGCAGCCTGCTCCACTGCTCTGCTTGCCTCACCTTCATTGAACTAAATGTCTTTTTGCTGCACTGACACTTCTTGAGCTGCCCATTACAACCCCAGGACACCAAATAGGCTTTGCAGCCCCATACACACCTTGAAGAGCAGCCTGAGCACCCACTGGCCAGGGGCAGTGTCAGTGGGGTTGCACTTCATAGAACCATAGAATGGTTTAGGTTGGAAGGGACCTCAAAGCTCAGCCAGTTCCAACCCCCTGCCATAGGCAGGGACACCTCCTACTAGCACAGCTCACTCAAGGCCTCATCCAGCCTGGCCTTGAACACCTCCAGGGAGGGAGCAGCCACAACCTCCCTGGGCAACCTGTGCCAGTGTCTCACCACCCTCACTGCAAATAACTTCCTCCTAACATCCACTTTCAGTCTCCCCTCTGACACTTCAAACCCATTGCCCCTTGTCCTGGCATTCCCAGACCTTGTCAATAGTCCCTCCCCAGCCTTCCTGGAGCCCCCTTCAGATCCTGGAAGGCTACTCTAAGGTCTCTTGGAAGCCTTCTCTTCTCCAGGCTGCAGAGCCCCAACTCTCTCAGCCTGTCCTCAGAGCAGAGCTGCTGCATGAAACTCAGGAGCTAGTAAGTAAATCCAAATTTAGTGCTCAATTGCTGCATATAAAAATAATCTGGCTTTTAGAAAGCAATTTATTTATGCTTTCAGTACTTGCTTAAATATTTATGCAGAAAAGGAGGGGGGAAAAAGCCCACTCAGAGACAGGGCTATCATTGTAGCTGCAGCCTTTAAGATTAATGGGAGTAAATTGGCCTGACATTTTATTTACATCCGCCAAAGCCATGGATCAACTGTCCTGCTGATGGATGTTCTTCATCAGCTGGGCATCAGCCCGGGGTACAGCTTGTCACATTGTTTCTTACACCTGGTTAGACAAACAGTTTATCAAGAGAGTATGAAATTGTCAGGAAACACCCCAGATGAATGGCCAGTGAAGGGAAGATCATGGAATTTGTGCTACAAGGAGCGGTTCCGCTGGAGCTTCAGAAGTGCCTCATTTAGCTGAGGGCTGTGCCTCAGATCAGTGCAGATCTCTGCACACAGAGGTGCTGAGACTCCCCTCAGGACCTGCTCACCAGGGCAGCAGCTGTGCCCCACTTCATCCCTTCACCCAGGTCTCTGCACTGGGGCTTCACCTTCCTCCTCCTTCTCTCCCCATAGGTCGGAGTTTATTTTTGTTGCTGCCTCATTAGAGCTTGTGACCATTTCTCCTCCTGACCAAAAACCTCTTAGCCTGCAGCAGCTTCAGGGCTGATAACCTCACCTTCTGGCTGAGCAGCATTAATAGTTTCTGCAAACCCATGCAGTGGTTTTGGTGGCTGCTGCAGCGGTGCCAGGCGTGCCAGTAGCTGCCACAGTAAGGCCTTCCCTGCTCTTTGGAGAAAATCTGACAGAAGGAACATGGGGACTGAGCTGCTGGAAGGCAGGAAAGGGGAAAAGGATTTGGGGGTCCTAGTGGATGGGAGGTTGAGCATGAGCCAGCAATGTGCTCTGGTGGCCAGGAGGGGCAATGCCATTCTGGGGTGCATTAGAAGGGCTGTGGGTAGGAGGTGGAGAGAGGTTCTCCTGCCCCTCTGCTCTGCCCTGCTGAGGCCACATCTGGAGTCCTGTGTCCAGTTCTGGGCCCCACAGTTCAAGAGGGACATAGAACTGCTGGAGAGAGTCCAATGCAGAGCCACAAAGATGCTGAAGGGAATGGAACAGCTCTGTTAGGAGGAGAGCCTGAGGGAGCTGAGGCTGTGCTGCTGGGAGAGGAGGAGACTGAGAGGTGACCTCAGCAATGGTTCTAAAGATGTGCAGGGTGAGTGCCAGGAGGCTGGAGCCAGGCTCTGCTGGGTGATGCCTGATGACAGGACAAGGGGCACTGGGTGGAAGCTGAGCCATAGGAAGTTTCATGTAAACATGAGGAGGAAGTTTTTTCCCTGTGAGGGTGACAGAGCTCTGGAACAGGCTGCCCAGGGGGGTTGTGAGTCTCCCTCTCTGGAGATATTCAAACCCTGCCTGGATGTGTTCCTGTGTGATCTGGTCTGGGTGATCCTGCTGTGGCAGGGGCTTGGACTGGGTGAGCTTTGGAGGTCCCTTCCAGCCCCTGACATTCTGTGATTAACAGCTCATGGATCCCTTGTGGCTCCTCCAGCAGTTACCTCTGGACTGGTCATTAACTGTCAGCTAAGGCAATCAGGGGAAAGGAAACATTCCTGCAGTTGCAGAAGGGCTGTGTTTCTGAGCTTCTGAGGTCTTTCACCCACAGGCTCAGGTTTTCAAGCTTCACAAGAGGGATCTGGGGTGCCAGGACCACTAAAACACACTGGTTTGACTGGTGCTGTGGATGCTGGTCTGTGAGTGCTCTTTCCAGTGGGTGGCAGTGGCTGGGCAGACTCTCCTTCCCCTGCTCCTGCCAAGGGATTCAGAAAAGCTTCCTCTCTGGACTGGCAAATTTCAAGCTGCTACAGCATCATTAATTCCCTTGCAGCCTAATCTTCCTAGCTCAGGCCTGGCTCTTCTCCAACCTGGCTCAGGCTGTGCAGAGAAGGAAGCTGCTCAGGCCTTGCCTACCTCTCTCCTCAGGTGATGCTTTTAAACATCTCTTTCTACAAGGTCTCATCTTCACAAAGCAATTTGACTGCTCTGGGTGCAGACTGCCTTTTTGTGCTGCAGTGGTATCACTTCCCTGCACATGCATGCTGATGCTGCCTCCTGCATGCTCTGCAAAGCAGCCAGGCACTGTCTGTTTTAATTGCTTTTGCCCACTTCTCTGCCTGCCCTCTCAGGAGGTTTAGAGGATGTGGGGCAGTGGAAGGTCTGGGAAATACAGAATGTTTGTGTGCTAAGAGGTAAACCAAGTATCTGCTGGGCTGGTGGATTCAAGCCCTGGCATGATGGGACCGAAGGTGTTGATGTGGGCACCTGCATGGATATGGGCAATAAGTAATTTCTCTGTCTTTGCAGAGCTATGGCCTTGAAGTTTGCTTCTTATTCTGTAGGCACCACTCACTGACTGCAAAAAACAGATGCCATCTGTCCACCATGTCTCATAAATCAGATTTTAATCACCTTGGGGAGAGAGATGCCTCCTGCCATGTGCTGCAACCAGGTCTGCAGGAGTTACTCTGCAAAATTTCAGTTTCTGAGGTGAGTTAGAATCATAGAATCAGTCAGGGTTGGAAGGCACCACAAGGAGCATCCAGTTCCAACTCCCCTGCCACGGGCAGGGACACCTCACACTAGATCAGGCTGGCCAGAGCCTCATCCAGCCTGGCCTTAAACACCTCCAGGGATGAGGCTTCCACCACCTCCCTGGGCAACCCATTCCAGGCTCTAATCACTCTCACAGTGAACAACTTCTTCCTCACCTCCAGTCTGAATCTCCCCATTTCCAGCTTTGCTCCATTCCCCCCAGTCCTATCTCTCCCTGACACCCTAAAAAGTCCCTCCCCAGCTTTCTTGTAGCCCCCTTCAGATACTGCAAGGCCACAAGAAGGTCACCTCAGAGCCTGCTCCTCTCCAGACTGCACAGCCCCAACTCCCTCAGACTCTCCTCACAGCAGAGCAGCTCCAGCCCTCTGAGCATCCTCCTGGCCCTTCTCTGGACACTCTCCAGCATCTCCACATCCCTCTTGTCCCAGGGGCTCCAGAACTGGATGCAGTACTCCAGGTGGGGTCTCACCAGTGTTGAGCAGAGGAGCAGGATCACTACCTTGGCCCTGCTGCCCACACTTCTCTTGCTACAGCCCAGGCTCTGGTTGCTCCCTGGGCTGCAAGTGCACACTGACAGCTCAGATTGAGCTTCTTGTCCACCAGCACCCCCAAGTCCCTCTCCTCAGGGCTGCTCTCCAGCCAGGCACTGTGTGAAACACAGAGTGACTTCCTGGAGACATCCAAGAGCATCTCTCCCAGAACCTCTTCCCCAGGTTGATTCTCCTTTTTTTGCCTCTATCTCCTGGCAGCTCCTTGGTCCTTCCCCTGGTTGCTGCTACTCTGCTGGCACCAGAGGGGCAGCTAATGAGAGCTGGCAGAAGCCTAACCATGAGTCTGAAAGCCAGAGAGAAACAGGAAAATTACAATGGCTTAGGACCAGCTGGAACCATCACATTGAGTTAACTGAGGAGAAAACCCTTCAGGGAGAAAGTGCCCACAGAGCTTTGCAGGGGATGCCCAGTGAAAACCAGCCCTGTGTGCCAACCCCCTGCCCTTGCCCCTTTGTCTCCACAGACACAGCTCAGGTAACAGGAAAGCAGAGTGAGCCCACTGGCAGCAGTGGTGCCACTACACCACACTACACCCAGATTGTGTGGTTTGAGCTGCCTCCAAGTGACTGCTGGGCAGCCTGCTCCTGGCAGTGCCTAGCCTGAAGCAGCTCAGTGGAGCAGCCCAGAGCATCATCGCTTGGTGTGCTGCAGCACCGTGGCTGTCAGTAGGCAAGGTGTTAGGGCAGACACTGTGCACTAAGCTCCAAAACATCTGGAACTCTGGAGAACTGGGCTGGGGGCACCAGCAGATGCACATCAGGTGGGCACTCCTGCTAGAGGTACAAGTGTAGTTCTTTAAGCTCTTTAAATGGAAGGGAACAAAAGCTATGACACTAAACAAAATAAATGGCACTGTCAGTTTAGTTTGTGTTTCTAATGTGGGAGCCATGTGGCTGGGTAAGTAAGTATTAGAATCAGAGAATGGTAAGGTTGGAAGGGACCTCAGGGATCATCCAGTTCCAACCCCTGCCATAGGCAGGGACACCTCCCACTAGCACAGGTCACTCAAGGCCTCATCCAGCCTGGCCTTGAACACCTCCAGGGAGGTTGGGGAGCACAGAATCACACAATGTGATCAAAGATCACATTGGGTGCTTCTGTGCTCCCCAACCTCCCTGGGCAACCTGTGCCAGTGTCTCACCACCCTCACTGCAAACAACTTCCTCTGAACATCCACTTTCAATCTCCCCTCTGCCACTTCAAACCCATTGCCCCTTGTCCTGTCATTGCAAGACCTTGTGAATAATCCCTGCCCAGCCTTCCTGTAGGCCCTTCAGATCCTGGGAGGCTAATTAAGCATCATAAGTAGAAGCAGAAATGGGCATCACTCACCAAAAGGTGAGGGTGAAGCAGGTGCAGAGTCTGTCCAAGCCACCCTGCAGGGTCGATGCCATGCCCATGTGGTGGTGGCAAAGCACAGGGGTGCTGTGGATGCTGCACGATGCATAGAGGGACACAACTAACCCCGACTGTAAAGCAGGCAATTGCAGTGAGCTGTTTGAGTAAACACTCACCAAAGGGGAGCTCAATCGATCTGGAAAGTCAGCACAAAGGGCAGCACCAAGCAGCATTTCAAGGTGATGATCGCTGCCAAGTTATTTCAAGCAAACAGGAGGCTGCTTGGTTTTCAAACGTGCCAACAGTTAATGTAGTGATCAGCATGTTCTGAAGGAACGATTTGAGAAGGTGACAAGGAGGGTTGGGCCCTCAGCTGGTGTAAATTCACACCAGCTTGGTGCAGTGCAGCCAGCCCCATGCTAGTGAAGGGTTTGGCTCAAGCTCCCCTCGGGGGGGGATGTGCTGGGGAAGGTGCCATCCTTACATAAGGATGATGATGATGTGCCTCTCACACATGCAGATGGTGATGCTTCTCATACCACCCACAGCACAGATGGACTGTCAGTCATCACATTGAAAGCCATGCCAGCAGTGTGCCAGCCCCAAGTCCAGCAGGGAAGAGTTAAGGGCTCTTTTATCCTCTCAACCTGCCCTGCCTTAGAGCACACAGACACCAGAAGCAAAAGTGTTGTAGCAGTAAGTCCTCTACACAGCTCAGCAGATGAGGTACAGCAAAAGAGATACAGGTTTGGTTTAATATACATTAAATTATCTTGTGCTTAGAGTCCCTTTCACCCAAGGATCCTTGAGAGCACAAAGTCTTTGCTGTGCAGATGGACCAATTTCTGCCCTAAAGAGGTTAGATGCTTGGGTCAGAGCTTCTGCCAACTCACCTGCAGTAAAGAGGGCAGGGATCCATCCAGAGGGACCTGAACAGGCTGCAGAGCTGTGCCCAGGCCAACCTCATGACATTCAACAAGGCCAAGTGTAAGGTCCTGCAGCTGGGTAGGCACAATGCCAAGCACAACTCCAGGCTGGGTGGGGAATGAGCGCAGCCCTGAGGAACAGGCCCTGGGGGTGTGGGGTGATGAAAAGCTCAAGATGAGGCTGCAGTGTGAGTGCAGCCCAGACAGCAACTGTGTGCTGGGCTGCAGCAAGAGCAGTGTGGGCAGCAGGGCAAGGGAGGGGATTGTGCCCCTTGGCTCTGCTCTCCTCAGACCCCACTTGCAGTCCTGTGTGCAGTTCTGGAGCCCCCAGCACAGGAAGGACATGGAAGTGTTGGAGTGGGTCCAGAGGAGGCCACCAAGATGCTGAGAGGGCTGCAGCAGCTCTGCTGTGAGGACAGGCTGAGAGAGTTGGGGCTCTGCAGCCTGGAGAAGAGAAGGCTTCCAGGAGACCTTAGAGTAGCCTTCCAGGATCTGAAGGGGGCTACAGGAAGGCTGGGGAGGGACTATTGACAAGGTCTGGGAATGGCAGGACAAGGGGAATGGGTTTGAAGTGTCAGAGGGGAGATTGAAAGTGGATGTTAGGAGGAAGTTGTTTGCAGTGAGGGTGGTGAGACACTGGCACAGGGTGCCCAGGGAGGTTGTGGCTGCTCCCTCCCTGGAGGTGTTGAAGGCCAGGTTGGAGGAGGCCTTGAGTGACCTGTGCTAGTGGGAGGTGTCCCTGCCTATGGCAGGGGCTTGGAACTGGATGATCCTTGAGGTCCCTTCCAACCTTACCATTCTATGATTCTATAAATGTGGCTCTGTCCTAGACACCTACACCAAGAGCAGAGTCTTAAACCATTTCTTAAGTGTCTTTATTTAATTTGGGTCATGTCAGGCACTGATGTCTCAGGCCAAACCACCTACAAATCTCAGTTGTGGGCAGGCAGAACCTTAGAGACTGGGGCAAAAATGTGGCCCCTGGAATGGAAGGGGAGTGGGGGGGAAAATCAATACAGAGCTTCAAAAACTATTCCTATCACATGTTTACACTGAGTGATGTGTTTAAAGCCTCAGGAGATGGTGCCCAAAAAAAGGCACTTTTCATTATTTCTCACCAAAATATCTCCTAAGAAATGGTCTGGTTTCCCATGCAAATGTATTTCCTTAGCTGTCTTTCAAAGGGTTTGTTCAAAATTTTTTTTTTTTTTTAATATCTTCACAACAGCTTTTAAAATTCTCAAGTTGTTGTTCTTAAGAAAAGGATCTGTAGAGGGGAATTAAGGATACAGAGAGGAAGGAGACAGAAAAACCTCAATTTGAACTATGCAAACCCAAATATTTCGATTAAATATCTCCAGTCACTTTCTGGAGGTGTAAAACCCGTGCCAGGCGATCAGTCTGAGTCACAGCTAGCCCAGGACTGCCTGCCCCTACCACTAATGCTGGTTGATAGTAGCTGAAGGTGAGCCAGTAGTGTGCCCAGGTGGGCAGGAGAACCAATGGCATCCTGGGCTGGATCAGCAGGGCAAGGGAGGTTATTTTATTCTGCCCCTGTGCTCAGCACTGCTCAGGCCACACCTTGAGTGCTGTGTCCAGTTCTGGGCCCCTCCATTCAAGAGAGATGTTGAGGTGCTGGAAGGTGCCCAGAGAAGGGCAGCAAGGCTGTGAGGGGCCTGGAGCACAGCCCTGTGAGGAGAGGCTGAGGGAGCTGGGGGTGTGCAGCCTGCAGAAGAGGAGGCTCAGGGCAGACCTCATTGCTCTCTGCAGCTACCTGAAGGGAGGTTGTAGCCAGCTGGGGTTGGGCTCTGCTCCCAGGCACCCAGCAACAGAACAAGAGGACACAGCCTCAAACTGTGCCAGGGGAGGTCTAGGCTGGATGTTAGGAAGAAGTTGTTGCCAGAGAGAGTGATTGGCATTGGAATGGGCTGCCCAGGGAGGTGGTGGAGTGTCCATCCCTGGAGGTGTTGAAGCCAAGCCTGGCTGGGGCACTTAGTGCCATGGTCTGGTTGATTGGCTGGGGCTGGGTGCTAGGTTGGGCTGGATGAGCTTGGAGGTCTCTTCCAGCCTGGTTGATCCTATCCTCTCCATTTCAGGAGCCATATGAAAGATGAGGCAGTTGAGGCCCCATTGCCTTGTGTGCTACAGTCAGAAAACAAAGAGCACCACTAGCAAGGCCTGAGTGACTTGGAGGTCTCTTCCAACCTGGCTGATTCTATGATTCTGTGAGCAGCTATTATCAGTGTATTATTCTGACCAAACACCAAAGCAAAGGATTTTCTTGAGCAGACTGCTGAATGTGCAGTCTCACCCTCAGCACCTGCTCCAAAACATCTCCTTTCTTTCCCACAGATCTGTACAGAACTCAGAATGAAATCTTCTTAAAACACAGCAAATTCTTTCATCCAGTCTGTCCCTTCTCCCTCCTGCCTGCCATTGGGGTGCACAGTGAAATGTGTTTTTAAACATGAAGCTGTCATTCTCCTCAGCCAAAATATGAAAAATAAAATACTACTCCTATATACATTTTATGACAGCAATAGTCACAATATGATAGCAATAGTCACAAAATTGATCACAATAAAAGATTCTGACAGATAATAAAAAGTAAACAAATACTGAGGAGGTTTGGAGCAGTTTAATGAAGGCTCTTGTACCAAATTTTGAACTCAAAATTACAATCAGAGTTGCTGGGGAAAAAAAAACCAAAACCAAACACAACTTAGAATGGAAAAGCTGATGAGAGCTGCCCACCTAGCCATGGAGTTAGCTGTGGTTGAACACTGCTTAAATACTCACCCACACTACAGAAACTGATGTAAATCACGACCAAGGGACACACAGCTCACTTCCATCCTGCTTCCATTACACGTATTAAGCATGTAATTTAACCTCTGGAAGTTACTCTGAAGGACACAGAGGTTTATTTATTGTTTTATAAGAAACACTCACAGGAAATAAATATCATTTACATACACGTGGAAGGCAGTAAAATGGACACTTAGGCACTGGTACAGACTAGTCCTCTTCAGCCCTCTACGAACTACAAGACAAGTTTTAAACCACAGATGGAGTGGAGAGCAGGGCAGAGCTGCACAGGTACTGTGAGAGGTTATGTACTACACAGGAGCACATCTGCAAAAGGTCCCAGGAGATTTTTGTTGAAGATGCAGCGTATCCACACCAGGTATATTGTGAAGGGCTTAATGTTTTCTGAGAAGGTGTGATTCTGATGGGACAGTATATAAGGCATGTAAGTGTTTTCCCCTTGCTCTTGTATCCAGACTTCGTATTTCACTTCTCTGACCTTGAGATATTTCAGGTTCCAGGGGATCTGCCAGGACACAGCCAGCTTAGCTTCGCTTGTGCCCTGGACAGAGGCTTGACACTTGGCATCCCTGACTTTGCCAGGGTAGAGGCTACCGGACCACTTCTGCTTCTTCAGCACAGGCCTGGACTTCACAGTCTGCCTGATCAGGTGGATGAGAGAGGGGATGTTCACTCTGGTGTCCTGGTAGGCACGGAACAGCCACTCGGGGTTGCGGCAGCAGAGGTGCCGTGGCACCTCCGTGTTCGTCATGATGCGCTCTTGCTCGGCTTTGTCCAGGTGAGCGATCCCACCCTGATCCCACGGTCTGTCCGGGTAGCTGACGGTGTCCTCCCTGTCCGTGTTCTGCCAGGCAATGTACTGCAAGTCCATGCCAGGAAGGGTTGTCAGGGTTTTGTAAGGGGTGTAGTGTTCAGGGTTGATAGCGTAAGGGAAGAGCTCCACCACCGTGGCACCCCTTGGCAGGAAGAGGGATGTGACTAACTGGGCCCCATGCATGCTGACCAGCATGGAGGCATTGCTGATCAAGCGGACGATGTCAGAAAAGGAATGCTCCTCCAGAGAGACAGTAATGGTTTTCATCTGGAACTCCTGAGCAAGGGCCAGTATCAGTTCTGCCTCATTTAGGATAAGTCTGTTGATTGTTCGACTGAACACTACGATGTACTCCTCGCCAGAGCTTTCCTCCAAGCTGACGTTCAGCTTCTGCATCATGAATTTGGTGAACTGCCTGATCTCGTTACCAGAAACCAAAATGTTAGCCTTTGGCCCTTGTGGCTGCACAAACCCATACTGGTACCAGGTGGTGATTTTGGACAGTCCCACGTAGGATTTGGTAAAGCAGAGGAGCCTGCCCAGGGTTTTAAGCTGCTCCCTGAGGAGCGGCTGCTTGTTACTCAGTAACTTGTAGAGGTCAAAGTGAACACCTTCGCTCCACCCTTCCATGAAGAAGAGCCGTGCCTCCATGTCTAGATCAGAGAACTGCTGCATGGTGTAGTAAATGGGGAGAAGGTCGTCATGAAAGACATGCATCAGGTTGTCCGGGTTGAACCTGTTAGCAATCAGTGCCACGTCAGGCACAAAGACTGGCTTTGGCATAAACTTCAGGGCAGCAGCTGGCAGCTCCACGAAGTTGAAGTACTGGGTGTTGTGATCCTCCACCGAAGAGAGGTCAAGCAGGGCTGGCTGGAACCTTCGGGAGCCCAGGTTGGGCAGCATGACCGAGGAGTTGCTGTGAAAGTAGACAAACTCTTCGGCCTCGGTAGAGTAGCAGAGGGACTCGAAGCGGCAGACGCGGTCGGTGTGCATCCTGCCAGTGCACACCATTCTGGTACCCTCCTCCACCAGTGCCTGCAGAGCTGCATGGTAGTCAACCTGGACCTGAGAAAGTTCCTGCGACTGCCGCGTGAGGACCAGCTCCTCTTCCATCACAGAGACATGTTCGCGCAGCTTCGCGTACTGCCACAGCACGGCGGCCAGCACGCACACCAGCAGGGCATTCAGCACAGCTGCTATGTTCATTCTGTACTCACAGCCTAGCAGGAGGACAGGTGGGGAATGCAATGGAGAGGGAAGACATCATTAACACTGCTTGACATGGCCACAGCAAAGACCTGTGAAAGATAAAGGAAGGAACCTTTTAAATGTCAGGTTTACAGCTCCGCCACAAATCACTTTTTATGGACTCTTCCACAGAGTTTAGGCTTCTTTCTTTTCAGTGTTTTTTTCCCCCCCCTTCCAGGGAATGAGGAAAAAGAAGAAAAAAGAGTGCCAAAGCACCTCCTCAGCTATTAAAAAAATAAAAGGAAACAGAACTGGGAGCTGCCCTATAGGAAGGCTTCCTTACTCATTTTTATTTCTACCCTTTTGGAGAAGAAAGAGTAGAAGAGTTTTGAAGTATGAAAAAGCAGAAGAGTTTTAGAGTATGAAGGCTTCCAGGAGACCTTAGAGTAGCCTTGCAGGATCTGAAGGGGGCTCCAGGAAGGCTGTGGAGGGACTATTGACAAGGTCTGGGAATGGCAGGACAAGGGGCAATGGGTTTGAAGTGTCAGAGGGGAGATTGAAAGTGGATGTTAGGAGGAAGTTGTTTGCAGTGAGGGTGGTGAGACACTGGCACAGGTTGCCCAGGGAGGTTGTGGCTGCTCCCTCCCTGGAGGTGTTCAAGGCCAGGTTGGATGAGGCCTTGAGTGACCTGTTCCAGTGGGAGGTGTCCCTGCCTATGGCAGGAGGTTGGAACTGGATGATCCTTGAGGTCCCTTCCAACCTTACCATTCTGATTCTGTAAGAGTCTGAGAATGAGCTCTATGAAGCTTTGTCAGAAGTTATGTTCCCTGGGACTTTGGTTCATTCTGTTTTGCAGAGCACTGCAAGCACAGGGCAGCTCACGCAGGCCTTGGGAGATTTATCTCCTCTTCTTCTGCCATAGGCATTTTGCATAGCTGCAAGGACCTAACTACCTCTGCCCTTTACTGTGCAGATAATAACAGTACAAGGAGCACTGCCAGGTATAGATTTTGCTACCCTCCATCCCAATATGAAATGTGAACATAATATATTGCATATAACATGCAATTTAATTTTACTGGGAGAGGACTTGCAGGTTTATGGACTGCCCTGTGGGACACTCCCAGTCTCTCAGTCATTTCTCTGGCTGCAGTCTGGGATCAAAGGCTAGCTGCCATCCTCTGGCATGGCAGAGAGCAGAGCTCCACTCTTTATGTGAGGAACTGATGCTTCATTAAAGCAATCAAATTCCATTTAGTGATAGTCTGACTTGCAGCATCACAGCCAACCCTTTTACAAATGGGAAGGTAATGGATTTCATGTGTTGCCAGTGTGGGTGTTTTCCCAGCCCAACCTGTGATGCTCCAAGGCTTCCCTGTTTCTTTTCTCTGTGGGAGAGATCTTGCCCCAGTTTTCTTTCTGGTAGAAACACAAGTGGCTTGTATCAGAATACTGATTATATTCTTGACTCTGAGCTTCAGCTGAAACATTGATTTGCCTACAGTATTTATGGGCTCCAATTTTCATTATGCATCTTATTGCTAGCCAGGCTGTAAATAATTGCAGTCATGACTCAGGAGGAGCTTCAGGAAGGAAAATTTCTGATTGGTATACACCTGATGAGACTGTTTCTAGCTGCAGTTTTTAAAGACAGCAATTTAAAGTCCCATTGATGGAAGTTGGTAGTGAGGGGAAAATACTAAAGTCTCAGTGACACACTCTGACATCCCATTTGAACCCAGAGATGCTTCTTAAATGGCAGCGTGGAGAAAGAAGGCAAAGCATATTTAGGACCAATGTGAACATCTCCTCTACCACCAAGGGAGTTCTTTTGACAAGAGAGATTGTAGCCTCAAAGCTTGATCCTGGAATCTGGTTCACACATTTTGGAATTGAAAGGAGAATCATTCATGGAATTCAACAGCCTGTGGGATCCATCTTAGAGAGAACTGAAGGTATGTGGGGCACTGAATAATGCCAAAGAAAGAAGCGCTAGCTGTAAGCCACACAGATTCAAGAGGTAGTGTCTGGGGATCTGAGGAACAAATTCATTTCAATTTCAAAGCACCTTTTGCTACTCAAACAGAAATTAAGTCCACCTCCTTTGCAAGTGGTCTAAAAAACTCATTTAACAGCTCCCTGAAAGCAGCCAGCAAATTAAAACACTGAAATAATAGGCTGTTATTGCAGCCATGGGAAACAAAATGAAAAGGGACTCAAAGTGGTCATCCCATTACCAGAGCAGGATCAACACTCCCTAAACCACTCCCAAAATATGCTTATCTCATTCTCAATGCTCATCCTTCTCTTCAGCCACTCCCTAGCAGTAAAGACACGAAAGACCACGATCAGCTCCTTGCTAACACTCACCATTTGTTTCTACCATAGCAACTTAAACCAGATCTTGGCCTGGGTGCCACAGATACCCTGCACAGATATGATGGCTGTCACATTACCTCTGTCTTTCCTTCACTGTAACAGGGTGTGCTGGTTTGAGGCTAATTGGAAGATTTTAATGGAGAAAATTATATTCTAGGCTGTGAAAAGCAAACCCTGGTGATGTCTGCTGCACTCACAGGCTTGCTGAGAGGTAAAGAACAAGGACACAAATACAGATGAGACAGGCTCAGAGAGTCTCTGTCTCTAGCTTTTTGCCTTCTCTTTGCTGAATAACCTAACTAACCACTCTGCTTCTAACCCCCCTTGCCCATCCTCCAAACTCACCTTGCATGTAAGGCAGACCCTGGGGTAAGGCAGAGGGGTGGAAAGAAGGTGGAAGGGTGGTTGGGAGCCCCTCCTGGGGACTCTGATTGCTGGGAGGGGGATTGTGTTTCTGTATTGCCTTTAACTTGTCTATGTCTGTAACTATTCCTGTCTGTTGTGTCTATCTCTGCTTGTACATTGTGCTGAGCTGTAAATAGAGCTTCAGTCCTTAACTTCCAGCTGGCTGAGTCTAGTCTGGGGGATTTTACAAAGTGGGGGGGGGCAGGGAACTCCCAAACCATCACACAGGGGATGACTGCTGCTCCTATTGGCTTTCCACATCTCAACCATGGCTCTTCCATGAATGGCAACCTGCTGGGGACAGTGGCACATCACCCAGGCTCTCCTAATGCAACCAACATTTTTGTGGGGACAGATCTTAGGTTATCTTGTGGACATCAGTATGCAAAGCTTCACTTTACTTACCACTGCCTCTGAAAGATGCCTAATGATATCATCCAACTCTCTGCCCATAACCTCTCCAGTACAGACCTCTCATTTTGTGACCACAGCTCTAAATGACTTCAGCAGCACCCCCAAGGACTGAGCCCAAGCAGCCAGGTGAAAAGCCTACAGTCATGAAGGAGACCTTTAACAATCCAGTGCTCTGCACTCCAAACAAAGGTGAATCTGCTGGCATTGTGAACCTTAACTGCTGCAAGCCAGAAGAACAAAGCACCTATAAATTCACCAGAATCAGTATAAGTTAAGGACCTGGCAGAGGGGAAGAGCCACATGGCCTCATTATTCCAGTACAGTGCAGAGAATGTGTATGTGTGGGTGTTTCATAGGCATCAGGAGCCAGCAGCCCACAGAAACACCAGTGATACCATCTGCATTTCCTAGGTGGTGGAGACCTCCACGCACCATTACAAACCTGTTGAGCAGAACAGGCCTATGTGGACAGCCTGCCCTGATGTTTCACACCCAACTGGTTTGTTCCCACCCGCCCTGCTCAAAGGGAAGGGCCTAAGAAGGGTTTCAGAGATGCAGGCTGATGGTCCTGGGCAGTGTTTGGAAGTTACCAAGTTTCGAGTCAGACTCTGCTCCAGCAATTCCTGCTAAATGGCTATAAGTTAACAACTCGGTTTTGTAAGAAAAAACACCTGCAAGATCCTCCTCCATCTCTTCCCTCCATGCAGCTCCTTCCCTTCCCTGCACTCAGTGGAAGCAATTGTGCATTAGCCAGGCAGGAGTCAGGAATGAATAGTAAAGGCTGGCAATGCTAAAGGAGTCCATCCTCACTCCTGTTCTTTGTTGCCAATTGGTAAATCCTGGTTCATGCTGCTTGGCTGAAAGCTCTTTCTTACAGAATCACAGAATGTCAGGGGCTGGAAGGGACCTCCAAAGCTCATCTGGTCCAGACCCCTGCCAGAGCAGGATCACCCACAGCAGATCACACAGGAACACATCCAGATGGTTCTTGAATATCTCCAGAGAGGGAGACTCCACAACCCCCCTGGGCAGCCTGTTCCAGTGCTCTGTCACCATCACAGGGATAAAATTCTTCCTCTGGTTCACACAGAACCTCCTATGGCTCAGCTTCCACCCAGTGCCCCTTGTCCTGTCATTGGGCATCAGCCAGCAGAGCCTGGCTCCAGCCTCCTGGCACTCACCTGCACATCTTTAGAACCATGGCTGAGGTCACCTCTTAGTCTCCTCCTCTCCAAGCTCCCAGCCCCAGCTCCCTCAGGTTCTCCTCATAAGGAAGATGTTCAACTCCCTTAATCATCTTTGTGGCTCTGTGCTGGACTCTCTCAAGCAGCTCCTGTCCTTCCTGAGCTGGGGGGCCCAGAACTGGACACAGTACTGCAGATGAGGCCTCACCAGGGCAGAGAACCTCCCTTGACCTACTAACCACAGCCCTTCTAAGACACCCTAGCATGGCACTGGCCTTCCTTTTGATGGAATTGGACAAGGGGATGCAGACAGTTGCTGGCACAACTGAAAGCAGAAACTACAGGTACCTGGGGCCTTCATTCTTTGCCTTGGTCCTTCTAGGAGCAACACAATATACAGTTACAAGCATCCTGTTTAGTTTTATATAGCCAGGACAGGCTGCACTAAAGGGGTAAGTAATCACTTGCCATGTCCCCTGCTTCCTCAGTCCCCCAAGCTGAAATCAGCCATTAAGTGTTGCCAGCAGTAGTAGTCCTGGGAAGGAAATCTTTCCCAAGAGGTAGTGGGAAATTGTGAAATAGGTGAAAATATTTAGTTTTCTACCTCAAGAGAGCTGCAAGTTTTATACTGACACACACCCCCACCCCCCCACCCCC